>CM076849.1:148719899-149010605 GCA_039519185.1 Astragalus membranaceus | reverse complement strand
TGTGAGAGAGTGATTAGTGGTGGAGGGGAAACGGTCACTTTGGGGAAGTTTGAGTGTGATTAATGCTTGGTAGTAGCCGTTAGGGTGCGTGAGTGTAACTTGCATGCGTGAAGACACGTAGGGAGCTAGGTGACACCACACCAAGTCTATGCCACAGATCACAACTGCTATTTTTGTTGTGCTGGCAGTTTTTGAAAAGTTTTTCACCCAAGTGTAATTTTGAACTTTTGAAATTCTGGTGCAGTAGCACTGAAGAGCTGTTAGGTGCAGATGCACCTAAGTGCAGAAGCACTAAAAACCTGTATTCCTACAAAACACTTAAAAAACATTAAATTGAACAAAAATTGCATAGCTAACTATTTAATAACATGGGTTGCCTCCCATAAGCGCTTGTTTTAAGAGTCTTTCAGCATGACTCTCTCCTTTTCTTAGAGATTTTGAAAATGGGTGGTGAGTTTATCCCTCACCACATGTTCACCATAGTACATTTTGACTCTTTGGCCATTTACCTTGAAAGTGGTGTTTGTGGTTGCATCATATAAATTAATTGCACCATCGGGGTAAATTTTGATGAGCTTGACTGGCCCTGACCATCTTGATCTCAGTTTTCAAGGAAATAATTTCAACCTGGAATTATATAGCAAGACCATTTCTCCCTCTCTAAGCTCTCTTCTTTGGATTTTCTTGTCATGCCAAGCTTTGGTTTTTGTTTTGTAAATTTCTGCATTCTCATATGAGAATTGCCTAAATTCATCTAATTCATTTAACTCTAAAAACCTTTGTGCTCCTGCTTTGTTGAGATCATAATTTAGCTTTTTCATAGCCCAATAAGATTTGTTTTCCAACCTAATGGTGTTTTGAAAGCAGTTCTGTATGCCCATAATGTTTCATCTAAATGTAAGGACCAATCTTTTCTAGATGGTCCAACCATTTTTTCAAGCATTCTTTTAATTTCCCTGTTTGATAGCTCATGCATCCCATATGCATAAACCCAGTGACGTTTTGAGGCCCAAAAGGCTAAGTGACGATGAGGCCGTAATGACTAAGCGACGTTTGTGAAAAGGTACCTCATGCATATGCCCGCGAGTGGGTTGCATTTCATATGCCTACATGACATAGTGATGAGTTTATGTAGTGATGTAATTAATGATTGTGATGTGATTATCTTAGAGCTGTGACTTGACTTATTATTTATCATATGATTTATTATATGGATTGAATTGGACTCACCCTTCTGTTTGAATGTTACCCCTATGCGGTAACGTGCAGGTGATCGCGAGTGAAGGACTAGGTACCTTCACTAATTCGAGTCGAGTCGTCACGCTCTAATATGTAGCACTCAGGGGGGACGAACTTAATGTTATGAATGATTTCAGCTGTTATGTTTTGTTGACAAATCTGTTTTATTCCGTATTTCCACTGCGTAGTTGGTTTATTGAAGTTAAGTTTATTTGCGATGATAACTGTGTTTGAGGTTCTCCTCTTAGTGACGTGCTATGTGTTGCAGGATTATTGTGTTTGAGCTGTTTTATTGAGAAGCATTATTTTATGGAAGTATGTGTAACATTCCTCGTGCGAAACAAATTTTTGAAAACTCTGATATTTTCCAATTAAATTAACGGGTAGAAAAGGGGTGTTACATTAGTGGTATCAGAGCAGTTCGGTCTGTCCGGCCAAGTTGTCCAGTCGTAGTGTCAACTGACAACGGTGTGTTGTCAGTTATATCTAACTATCGTTTGCTTGTAGCAAGTGAGTTGAGATGGCTGGGAGGATCGCTGTTGTTGTTGTTGAGCTGCTGCTGCTGATGTTGAGCTGCTGCTGCTGATGTTGGGCTACTGCTGCTGATGTTGGGCTGCTGCTGCTGTTGTTGGGCTGCTGCTGATTGTGGTAGGAAGTCATGTGTTGGTTATAGGCAGCTGAATAAGGTATCTATCAAGAACAAGTATCCGCTCCCGAGGATCGACGATTTGATGGATCAGTTAGTGGGTGCCCGTGTGATTTGGGTTCCGGATATCATCAGATTAAAGTGAGGGATGAAGATGTTCAGAAGATAGCGTTCAGGACAAGGTATGGGCATTATGAATATTCCGTGATGCCGTTTGGTGTGACCAATGCACCTGGCGTATTTATGGAATATATGAATTGTATTTTCCATAATTACCTAGATCGGTTTGTGGTGATCTTCATAGATGACATTCTAGTTTATTCTAAGTCTGAGGAAGAGCATGCTGAGCACCGGAAGACAGTATTGGAAGTTCTTAAAGAGAAAAAAGTTGTATGCTAAATTATCAAAGTGTGAGTTCGGGCTGAAAGAGGTGAGTTTCCTTGGGCACGTGATTTCTGGTAATGGTATTGCGGTTGATCCGGCAAAAGTGGAAGCAGTGTTGGAGTGGGAGGCCTCGAAGTCCGCAACAGAGATTAGAAGCTTTTTGGGTTTGGCTGGGTACTATAGGAGGCTCATCGAGGGTTTTTCCAAGTTGGCCTTCCGTTGACTCAGTTGACTTGTAAGGGTAAAGTTTTTGTTTGGGATGCTCGGTGTGAGGAAAGTTTTATGGAACTGAAAAAGAGATTGACGACGTCGCCTGTTTTGACGTTGCCTAATCCGGAGGAACCGTTTGTTGTGTATTGTGACGCGTCGAAGATGGGTCTGGGTGGTGTGCTGATGCAAGATGGGAAAGTCGTTGCGTATGCGTCGAGGCAGTTGCGGGTTCATGAGAAAAATTACCCTACGCATGATTTGGAATTGGCTGCTATGGTATTTGTGCTTAAGATTTGGAGGCACTACCTTTATGGTTCGAGGTTCGAAGTGTTCAGTGATCATAAGAGTCTAAAGTATCTGTTCGATCAGAAAGAGTTGAATATGAGACAACGTCGGTGGTTGGAGCTCTTGAAGGATTATGACTTTGGTTTGAATTATCATCCCGGCAAAGCGAATGTCGTGGCTGATGCTTTAAGCAGAAAGTCTTTGCATATGTCGGCAATGATGGTGAAAGAATTAGAGTTGATTGAGGAATTCAGAGATTTGAGTTTGGTTTGTAAAATGACACCTCGCAGTGTCAAGCTGGGAATGCTAAAGATCGATAATGATTTCCTGGGCAGCATCAGAGAGGCTCAGAAGTCAGATGTCAAGTTAGTGGATTTAATTAATGGAGTTGGTCAATCTGAAAATGAAGATTTCAAATTAGATTCCAGTGGTGTGTTGAGGTTCCGGGGTAGGATCTGTGTTCCGAATGATGAGGAGATGAAAAAGGCAATTTTTGAGGAGGGTCACCGAAGCAAGTTGAGTATCCATCCTGGAGCGACGAAAATGTATCAAGATCTGAAGAAGATGTTTTGGTGGTACGGCATGTGTAACACCCTAAATATTTAATTAATTTATTTAATTAAGTATTTAGGAGTTTAAATTAATTAATTGAGTATAATTTAATTATTAGAAATTATATTAGTATGTGTAGGTGGTATTAGAAGGTGGAGGTGCTAAGTTAGATGGACTTGGGCTTAAGTGAGAAGCCCAAGCCCATGAAATCTAGTCATATGAGAAGTAGCAAGGCGCCTAGGGGGTTAGGGTTCCTTGCTATCATTTGCGAAAAATTGAGAAAGAGAGAAAAGAAGGAGGGCGCGCCGTGGAGAGGGAGAGGGAGAAGAGAAGAGTCGCAAGCTTCAAGGGAAAAGAGGAGGCGTGATCCGGTTGCCGTAGTTCCGTTCGTGATCATCTCTAGAGACCCTACTCTTCAATTCGAGGTAAGGGGAGTTCTATCGATTTCTATAATAATTTCTATGATGGATCCTAAGTTAGTGATAGCCTAGATGTGAAGTATGATTGTTATAGTGCTTGCGAAATTCATGTCTTGATTGTTGCCATATGCGTGACTATATGTTGATGCTTGCGAATTCATGTTTTGATTTTAGATATATGCGTGAGGCTATGTGGTGCTTGGTATTGTTGTTAAATTCGAATGGGTGGTGTGTAATTTTGATGATTTAAATGTGTATCCACGATGGTTGTAGTGTGTGTTGAAATTGAGTCAAGAAACAATTTGAGAAAAATGATGTTTGGGGCTGAATTTGTGTAAAAATCTGGTGCTGGCAGTGTTCTGGGCGCCAGGCGCCCTGTGCTGGGCGCCAAGGGCGCCTGTGCGTGTTGCAGTGTGCGTGGGTGGGCGCTGGGTGCCAGCGCTGGGCGCTGAGCGCCCGTGCGTGTGCGTGTGCGTGTGCGTGTGCTGTGTGCTGCGCCAAGGCGCTGGGCGCCAGGCGCTGGGCGCTGAGCGCCCAGGTGTGTGCGTGCGTGTGTTGTTTTCTTGCTAGGCGCTGGGTGCCAGGTGCCTGGGCGCTGGGCGCCCATGGCGCCAGTTTTCAGGATTTTCCAAATTATTTTCGAAAACTGTTTTCGCTATATCTTTTGACTCGAATATCCATTTTGAACGATTCAAAGAGCGTTGTGAAGCATTTTCAGTTGTCTATCTGTGTGTTCCATTTTTAAAAATAAAAACTTATAATTTCAGAAGCTTGCTGGGCGCCCAAGTGGCTGTCCCCTGTGGTTGATGCTGTGATATCGAAAACGCGTTTGGTGCTTTAAAAATTCTCTTTCGCGTACAACCAGTGGGTTTTAACGAAGTAGTGTCAAAAATGATGATTTTGACGATGATGCCCCTAGTGGCTAGTTAAAAGACTGTTTTGCCCTTAGTGGCTATTATTATTTATTATGACGTGTAAAAGACGGTTTTGCCCTTAGTGGCTATTATTATTTATTATGACGTGTAAAAGACGGTTTTGCCCTTAGTGGCTATTATTATTTATTATGACGCGTAAAAGATTGTTTTGCCCTTAGTGGCTATTGTTACTTATAATGACGTGTAAATGACTGTTTTGCCCTTAGTGGCTATTATTATTTATAATAGTGTGCAAATGACGATGATGCCCTTGGTGGCTAGTAAATGACGTTTTTGTCCTCAGTGACTATTGTTTGAGTTGATGATATTATGTATAAGTGACGATGAAAACCCAATGACGTTTGAGGCCTGAATGGCTAAGTGATGTTAAGGCCTAAAAGGCTAAGTGATGTTGTTGTTGTGTAAATTGTGAATTGGCAGGTGCTGCGCCTCCTATTTGGCAACCGGTAAGTAACGGGTCACATGGTTGACCGCGATTTGTGCATTTGAGTATTTGTGTGTTTGTGAGTGGTGCATGTCATAGTGTCTCATGCCCCATATGCATAAACCCAGTGACGTTTTGAGGCCTGAGTGGCTAAGTGACGATGAGGCCTTAATGGCTAAGCGACGTTTTGTGAAAAGGTACCTCATGCATATGCCCGCGAGTGGGTTGCATTTCATATGCCTACATGACATAGAGATGAGTTATTGAAGTGATGTGAATGATGATTGTGATGTGAATAATTTAGAGCTGTGACTTGACTTATTATTTATCATATGATTTATTATATGAATTGAATTGGACTCACCCTTTCCTGTTTGAATGTTACCCCCGTGTTGGTAACGTGCAGGTGATTCCCAGTGAAGGCCTTAGCTTCACTTCTTGAGTCGAGTCGTAATGCTCTGATACGTAGCACCTGGGGGGATGTATTTGATGCTTTGCTGATGTACTTAGATTTTTATAATGTTGATGGATTTGATTAACTTTTCTGCTGCGTTGATGTTGAGTTTATGACGCTGGTTTGATGTTTGAGATCTCCCTATTGAGGAGTGCTATGTATTGCACCTTTGACGACGTACTGTTTAATTGCGATTTTGAGGTTTTATTTGAAGTATGTGTGACACCCTCGTGGTGAAATCAAAAATGATTTTTGAACTCTGATTTTCCTTAATTAATTAAAGGGTAGAAAGGGGGTGTTACATAAGTGGTATCAGAGCATGTCGGTCTGTCCGGCCAAGTTGTCCAGTCGTAGTGTCAACTGACGACGGTGTGTTGTCAGTTATATCTAACTGTTGTTTGTTTGTAGCAAGTGAGTTGAAATGGCTGGGAGGATCGCTGCTGCTGTTGTTGAGCTGCTGCTGATGTTGGGCTGCTGCTGCTGATGTTGGGCTGCTGCTGCTGATGTTGGGCTGCTGCTGCAGTTGTTGCGCTGCTGCTGCTGATGTTGGGCTGCTGCTGCTGTTGTTGGGCTGCTGTTGATTGTGGTAGGGAGTTGTGAGTTGGTTATAGGCAGCCGAATAAGGTATCTATCGAGGACAAGTATCCGCTTCCAAGGATCGACGATTTGATGGATCAGTTAGTGGGTGCCCGTGTTTTCAGCAAAATTGGTTTGAGGTCCGGATATCATCAGATTAAAGTAAAGGATGAAGATGTTCAAAAGACAGCGTTCAGGACAAGGTATGGGCATTATGAATATTCAGTGATGCCGTTCGGTGTGACCAATGCACCTGGTGTATTTATGGAGTATATGAATCGTATTTTCCATAATTACCTGGATCGGTTTGTGGTGATCTTCATAGATGACATTCTAGTTTATTCTAAGTCAGAGGAAGAGCATGCTGAGCACCTGAAGACAGTGTTAGAAGTTTTGAAAGAGAAAAAGTTGTATGCTAAGTTATCGAAGTGTGAGTTCTGGCTGAAAGAGGTGAGTTTCCTTGGGCACGTGATTTCGGGTAATGGTATTGCGGTTGATCCAGCAAAAGTAGAAGCAGTGTTGGAGTGGGAGGCTCCGAAGTCCGCAACAGAGATTAGAAGCTTTTTGGGTTTGGCTGGGTACTACAGGAGGTTCATCGAGGGTTTTTCCAAGTTGGCCCTTCCGTTGACTCAGTTGACTTGTAAGGGTAAAGTTTTTGTTTGGGATGCTCGGTGTGAGGAAAGTTTTACGGAACTGAAAAAGAGATTGACGACGTCGCCTGTTTTGACGTTGCCTAATCCAGAGAAGCCATTTGTTGTGTATTGTGACGCTTCGAAGATGGGTCTGGGTGGTGTGCTGATGCAAGATGGAAAGGTTGTTGCGTATGCGTCGAGGCAATTGCGGGTTCATGAGAAAAATTACCCTACGCATGATTTGGAATTGGCTGCTGTGGTATTTGTGCTTAAGATTTGGAGGCACTACCTTTATGGTTCGAGGTTCGAAGTGTTCAGTGATCATAAGAGTCTAAAGTACCTGTTCGATCAGAAAGATGTGAATATGAGACAGCGTCGGTGGTTGGAGCTCTTGAAGGATTATGACTTTGGTTTGAACTATCATCCCGGCAAAGCTAATGTCGTGGCTGATGCTTTAAGCAGAAAGTCTTTGCATATGTCGGCAATGATGGTGAAAGAATTAGAGTTGATTGAGGAATTCAGAGATTTGAGTTTGGTTTGTAAAATGACACCTCGCAGTGTCAAGCTGGGAATGTTAAAGATCGATAATGATTTCCTGGGCAGCATCAGGGAAGCTCAGAAGTCAGATGTCAAGTTAGTAGATTTAATTAATGGGGTTGGTCAATCTGAAGGTGAAGATTTCAAATTAGATTCCAGTGGTGTGTTGAGGTTCCGGGGTAGGATTTGTGTTCCGGATGATGAGGAGAGGAAAAAGATGTTTTAGTGGTATGATATGAAGAGGGACGTGGCAAAGTTTGTGTATGCCTGTTTGACCTGTCAAAAAGTCGAAGGTTGAACACCAGAAGCCAGCAGGGTTAATGCAACCGTTGGAAGTTCCAGAGTGGAAGTGGGATAGCATTGCGATGGATTTTGTGACTGGATTGCCGAATACAGTTAAGGGTCATGACGCTATTTGGGTGATCGTTGATAGGTTAACGAAGTCTGCTCACTTTATTCCTATTAATATCACTTATCCGGTGTCGAGGTTGGCGGAGGTTTATGTCAAAGAAATTGTGAAGCTGCACGGTGTTCCGAAGAGTATTGTGTCAGATGGGGATCCGAGGTTCACTTCTGAGTTTTGGACGAGTTTGCAGAAGGAATTGGGTTCGAAGGTGAGAATGAGTTCAGCATATCATCCTCAGACAGATGGTCAGTCAGAGAGGACAATTCAGTCGTTAGAAGATTTGTTTAGGGCTTGTGTATTGGAACAACGGGGTTCATGGGATTCCTACCTTGCACTAATTGGGTTTACCTATAACAACAGTTACCATTCCAGTATTGGGATGGCACCGTTTGAAGCATTGTATGGTCGAAAGTGTAGAACGCCCTTGTGTTGGTATGAGTCGGGAGAGAGTGTAGTGTTGGGGCCAGAGATTGTCCGGGAGACTACAGAGAAGATCAAGATGATCCGTGAAAAGATGAAGGCTTCGCAGAGTCGTCAGAAGAGTTATCATGACAAGCGGAGGAAGGATTTAGAGTTTCAGGAGGGTGAACATGTGTTCTTGAGGGTTTCTCCTGTTACCGGTGTTGGTCGAGCGTTGAAATCGAAGAAGCTCACTCCTCGATTTGTTGGTCCTTATCAGATCTCTGAAAGAATTGGAAATGTGGCTTGTAGAGTGGCTTTGCCGCCCAATCTTTCGAATTTGCATGACGTGTTTCATGTGTCGCAACTTCGGAAGTATGTTTCGGATCCATCCCACGTGATCCATATGGATGATGTGGAGGTGCGGGATAATCTCACTGTGGAGACGATGCCCGTACAGATTGAGGACCGTGAAGTGAAATCGCTTAGAGGCAAAGAGATTGCGTTGGTGAAAGTGGTTTGGCTAGGAGCTGCCGGCGAGAGTATGACTTGGGAGCTAGAGAGCAGGATGCGAGAGTCCTACCCAGAGTTGTTTGATCAGGTAAATTTCGAGGACGAAATATTCTAAGTGGGGGAGAGTTGTAACACCCTAAATATTTAATTAATTTATTTAATTAAGTATTTAGGAGTTTAAATTAATTAATTGAGTATAATTTAATTATTAGAAATTATATTAGTATGTGTAGGTGGTATTAGAAGGTGGAGGTGCTAAGTTAGATGGACTTGGGCTTAAGTGAGAAGCCCAAGCCCATGAAATCTAGTCATATGCGAAGTAGCAAGGCGCCTAGGGGGTTAGGGTTCCTTGCTATCATTTGCGAAAAATTGAGAAAGAGAGAAAAGAAGGAGGGCGCGCCGTGGAGAGGGAGAGGGAGAAGAGAAGAGTCGCAAGCTTCAAGGGAAAAGAGGAGGCGTGATCCGGTTGCCGTAGTTCCGTTCGTGATCATCTCTAGAGACCCTACTCTTCAATTCGAGGTAAGGGGAGTTCTATCGATTTCTATAATAATTTCTATGATGGATCCTAAGTTAGTGATAGCCTAGATGTGAAGTATGATTGTTATAGTGCTTGTGAAATTCATGTCTTGATTGTTGCCATATGCGTGACTATATGTTGATGCTTGCGAATTCATGTTTTGATTTTAGATATATGCGTGAGGCTATGTGGTGCTTGGTATTGTTGTTAAATTCGAATGGGTGGTGTGTAATTTTGATGATTTAAATGTGTATCCACGATGGTTGTAGTGTGTGTTGAAATTGAGTCAAGAAACAATTTGAGAAAAATGATGTTTGGGGCTGAATTTGTGTAAAAATCTGGTGCTGGCAGTGTTCTGGGCGCCAGGCGCCCTGTGCTGGGCGCCAAGGGCGCCTGTGCGTGTTGCAATGTGCGTGGGTGGGCGCTGGGTGCCAGCGCTGGGCGCTGAGCGCCCGTGCGTGTGCGTGTGCGTGTGCGTGTGCTGCGCCAAGGCGCTGGGCGCTGAGCGCTGAGCGCCCAGGTGTGTGCGTGCGTGTGTTGTTTTCTTGCTAGGCGCTGGGCGCCAGGTGCCTGGGCGCTGGGCGCCTATGGCGCCAGTTTTCAGGATGTTCCAAATTATTTTCGAAAACTGTTTTCGCTATATCTTTTGACTCGAATATCCGTTTTGAACGATTCAAAGAGCGTTGTGAAGCATTTTCAGTTGTCTATCTGTGTGTTCCATTTTTAAAAATAAAAACTTATAATTTCAGAAGCTTGCTGGGCGCCCAAGTGGCTGTCCCCTGTGGTTGATGCTGTGATATCGAAAACGCGTTTGGTGCTTTAAAAATTCTCTTTCGCGTACAACCAGTGGGTTTTAACGAAGTAGTGTCAAAAATGATGATTTTGACGATGATGCCCCTAGTGGCTAGTTAAAAGACAGTTTTGCCCTTAGTGGCTATTATTATTTATTATGACGTGTAAAAGACGGTTTTGCCCTTAGTGGCTATTATTATTTATTATGACGTGTAAAAGACGGTTTTGCCCTTAGTGGCTATTATTATTTATTATGACGCGTAAAAGATTGTTTTGCCCTTAGTGGCTATTATTACTTATAATGACGTGTAAATGACTGTTTTGCCCTTAGTGGCTATTATTATTTATAATAGTGTGCAAATGACGATGATGCCCTTGGTGGCTAGTAAATGACGTTTTTGTCCTCAGTGACTATTGTTTGAGTTGATGATATTATGTATAAGTGACGATGAAAACCCAGTGACGTTTGAGGCCTGAATGGCTAAGTGATGTTAAGGCCTAAAAGGCTAAGTGATGTTGTTGTTGTGTAAATTGTGAATTGGCTGGTGCTGCGCCTCCTATTTGGCAACCGGTAAGTAACGGGTCACATGGTTGACCGCGATTTGTGCATTTGAGTATTTGTGTGTTTGTGAGTGGTGCATGTCATAGTGTCTCATGCCCCATATGCATAAATCCAGTGACGTTTTGAGGCCTGAGTGGCTAAGTGACGATGAGGCCTTAATGGCTAAGCGACGTTTTGTGAAAAGGTACCTCATGCATATGCCCGCGAGTGGGTTGCATTTCATATGCCTACATGACATAGAGATGAGTTATTGAAGTGATGTGAATGATGATTGTGATGTGAATAATTTAGAGCTGTGACTTGACTTATTATTTATCATATGATTTATTATATGAATTGAATTGGACTCACCCTTTCCTGTTTGAATGTTACCCCCGTGTTGGTAACGTGTAGGTGATTCCCAGTGAAGGCCTTAGCTTCACTTTTTGAGTCGAGTCGTAATGCTCTGATACGTAGCACCTGGGGGGATGTATTTGATGCTTTGCTGATGTACTTAGATTTTTATACTGTTGATGGATTTGATTAACTTTTCCGCTGCGTTGATGTTGAGTTTATGACGCTGGTTTGATGTTTGAGATCTCCCTATTGAGGAGTGCTATGTATTGCCCCTTTGACGACGTACTGTTTAATTGCGATTTTGAGGTTTTATTTGAAGTATGTGTGACACCCTCGTTGTGAAATCAAAAATGATTTTTGAACTCTGATTTTCCTTAATTAATTAAAGGGTAGAAAGGGGGTGTTACAGCATGAAGAGAGATGTGGCACAGTTTGTGTATGCCTGTTTGACCTGTCAAAAGTCGAAGGTTGAACACCAGAAGCCAGCAGGGTTAATGCAACCGTTGGAAGTTCCAGAGTGGAAGTGGGATAGCATTGCGATGGATTTTGTGACGGGATTGCCGAATACAGTTAAGGGTCATGACGCTATTTGGGTGATCGTTGATAGGTTAACGAAGTCTGCTCACTTTATTCCTATTAATATCACTTATCCGGTGTCGAGGTTGGCAGAGGTCTATGTCAAAGAAATTGTGAAGTTGCACGGTGTTCCGAAGAGTATTGTGTCAGATAGGGATCCGAGGTTCAATTCTGAGTTTTGGACGAGTTTGCAGAAGGAATTGGGTTCAAAGCTGAAAATGAGTTCAGCATATCATCCTCAGACCGATGGTCAGTCAGAGAGAACAATTCAGTCGTTAGAAGATTTGTTGAGGGCTTGTGTATTGGAACAACGGGGTTCATGGGATTCCTACCTTGCGCTGATTGAGTTTACCTATAACAACAGTTACCATTCCAGTATCGGGATGGCACCGTTTGAAGCATTGTATGGTCGAAAGTGTAGAACGCCATTGCGTTGGTATGAGTCGGGAGAGAGTGTAGTGTTGGGACCGGAGATTGTCCGGGAGACTACAGAGAAAATCAAGATGATCCGTGAAAAGATGAAGGCTTCGCAGAGTCGTCAGAAGAGTTATCATGACAAGCGGAGGAAGGATTTAGAGTTTCAGGAGGGTGAGCATGTGTTCTTGAGGGTTTCTCCTATTACCAGTGTTGGTCGAGCGTTGAAATCGAAGAAGCTGACTCCTCGCTTTGTTGGTCCTTATAAGATTTCTGAGAGAATCGGAAATGTGGCTTATAGAGTGGCTTTACCGCCGAATCTTTCGAATTTGCACGACGTGTTCCATGTGTCGCAACTTCGGAAGTATGTTTCGGATCCATCTCATGTGATCCATATGGACGATGTGGAAGTGCGGGATAATCTCACTGTGGAGACGATGCCCGTACGGATTGAGGATCGTGAAGTGAAAGCGCTTAGAGGCAAAGAGATTGCATTAGTGAAAGTGGTTTGGCTAGGAGCTGCCGGCGAGAGTATGACTTGGGAGCTAGAGAGCAAGATGCGAGAGTCCTACCCAGAGTTATTTGATCAGGTAAATTTCGAGGACGAAATATTCTAAGTGGGGGAGAGTTGTAACACCCTAAATATTTAATTAATTTATTTAATTAAGTATTTAGGAATTTAAATTAATTAATTAAATATAATTTAATTATTAGAAATTATATTAATATGTGTAGGTGGTAATAGAAGATGGAGGCGCCAAATTAGATGGACTTGGGCTTAAGTGAGAAGCCCAAGCCCATGAATCAAGTCATATGCGAAGTGGCCAAGGCGCCTAGGGGTAGGGTTCTTTTGTTAGCATTTGCGAAATTGAGAATAGAGAGAAAGAAAAGGGGAAGTGCGCCGTAGAGGGAGAAGAAGAGAGGAGAAGGTCGCAAGCTCCAAGGAGAAAAGAGGAACGTGATTCTGTTGCCGTGGTTCCGATCGTGACCGTCTCTAGGGCTCCTATTCTTCAAATTCGAGGTAAGGGGAGTTCTATCAATTTTTATAATAATTCCTATGATAGGTTTTAGGTAGTGATGGCCTAGATGAACCATGATCATGATTATGTTTGTGAATCCATGTTTTTATTGGTGATGTATGCGTAATGTCCTTAGTTTGTGGCTGAAAATTCATGTTTGGTGTGGTATGGGCGCCTAGGGCACCATATGTTTGATGAATGTTGCTGGATTTTTGTGCTGAAAATTGTGATGATTTTGATGTTGCTGGATTTTTGTGCTGAAAATTGTGATGATTTTGATGTTGCTGGAATTCTGTGCTGAAAATAGTGATGAAATGTTGTTGCTGGGAGTGTTCTAGGCGCTAGGCGCCCTGTGCTGGGCGCCAAGGGTGCCAGTGCGTGTTGCTGTGCGTGTGTGTGTGGAGCGCTGGGCGCTGGGTGCCAGCGCTGGGCGCCGTGGGTGTGCGTGCGTGTTGCGCCAAGGCGCTGGGCGCCCGGCGCTGGGCGCTGAGCGCCCATATGCGTGTGTTGCGTGTTGCGCCAAGGCAATGGGCGCCAGGCGCAGGGCGCTGGGCGCTGGGCGCCAGTGTGTGTGCGTGTTGCGTTTGCTAGGCGCTGGGCGCTGGGCGCCCAGGGCGCCAGTTTTTCAGGATGTTCCCAAAATGTTTTCGAAAACTGTTTTCGCTATATCTTTTGACTCGGACATCCGTTTTAAACGTTTCAAAAAGTGTCGGGAAGCTCTTTCAGTTGTCTATCTGTGTGTCCCATTTTTAAAAATAAAAACTTATAATTTCTGAAGGTTGCTGGGCGCCCCAGTGGCTGTTCCCGGTGGCTGCTGCTGTGACATTGAAAAGATGTTTTGGTGTCTTTAAAAATCCCATTTTAGTATAACCAGTGGTTTCAACGTTTTAGTGTTAAAAGTGATGGTTTAGACGATGATGCCCTTAGTGGCTAGTTAAATGACTATTTTGCCGTTAGTGGCTATTATTAATTATAATGATGCGTAAATGACGATGATGCCCTTAGTGGCTAGTTAAATGACTATTTTGCCCTTAGTGGCTATTATTAATTATAATGATGTGTAAATGACGATGATGCCCTTAGTGGCTAGTTAAATGACTGTTTTGCCCTTAGTGGCTATTATTATTTATAATGATGTGTAAATGACGGTAATGCCCTTGGTGGCTAGTAAATGACGTTTTTGCCCTCAGTGGCTATTATTTGAGTTGATGATGTTTATGAATAAGTGACGATGAAAACCCAGTGACGTTTTGAGGCCTAAAAGGCTAAGTGATGTTAAGGCCTAAAAGGCTAAGTGATGTTATTGTGTGTGAATTTGTGAATTGACAGGTGCTGTGCCTTTATTTGGCAAATTGGTAAGTGATGGGTCACATAGTTGACCGTGATTGTGTGATTTGTGCGTGATGCATGTTATAGTGTCTCATGCATCCCATATGCATAAACCCAGTGACGTTTTGAGGCCCAAAAGGCTAAGTGACGATGAGGCCATAATGGCTAAGCGACGTTTGTGAAAAGGTACCTCATGCATATGCCCGCGAGTGGGTTGCATTTCATATGCCTACATGACATAGTGATGAGTTTATGTAGTGATGTAGTTAATGATTGTGATGTGATTATCTTAGAGCTGTGACTTGACTTATTATTTATCATATGATTTATTATATGGATTGAATTGGACTCACCCTTCTGTTTGAATGTTACCCCTATGCGGTAACGTGCAGGTGATCGCGAGTGAAGGACTAGGTACCTTCACTAATTCGAGTCGAGTCGTCACGCTCTGATATGTAGCACTCAGGGGGGACGAACTTAATGTTATGAATGATTTCAGCTGTTTTGTTTTGTTGACAAATCTGTTTTATTCCGTATTTCCGCTATGTAGTTGGTTTATTGAAGTTAAGTTTATTTGCGATGATAACTGTGTTTGAGGTTCTCCTCTTAGTGACGTGCTATGTGTTGCAGGATTATTGTGTTTGAGCTGTTTTATTGAGAAGCATTATTTTATGGAAGTATGTGTAACATTCCTCGTGCGAAACAAATTTTTGAAAACTCTGATATTTTCCAATTAAATTAACGGGTAGAAAAGGGGTGTTACAGTGGCCCCCCAAGTCGGGGTCGGTTACGAAGTACGGCCTCGGCTTGATAGTTTTACATGAGATTTCTGACTTTCGGGACAGTGGCCCCCGAAGTCGGGTCGAAGTCGGCAGTAGAGATTTCTGAAGTACGAATGTCGAAGGCGATCTCGAAGGTCGGAAAGTCTTGAGTTGACTCGGGTACTCCTTGAGGTGCTTTATGTCAGTGTGTCAGGGACGTGACATTTGGGTGATACGAGGTGTCTTGTCATAATGACTGGCACAGATCCTCACGACTGTGCGTTGATTGCCCCGAGGGATGTAGTGTCGCTTCATCTTCCGGGTTCAGAATGTCTTTAAATAGTTGCCCAGAGCCAAATTCCAAATACTTTGTCATTTCTAATCTCGAATTCTCCCGAGTTAAGTGAACTTTGCGGACTTTGTTCTCCGTCGATCCGAGTCTGAGTTCGCAGTTTCCGACGTTGAGGGATTTGCATTGTTCTTTGCCGACGCTGAGTTCTTTGGCGCAATTTTTGTACCGAACTGTATTCCGATCTCCTGAAATTGGTTGCCCATGTTCCCGTAAAATGGTGAAGATAAGGGAAACTGAAAGAACAAACCTAGTTACCCCCGGTAAGCCGCCGCTGAGGAGATCTGCCGAAGGTAACATAGTTATTGACGAGCGGAGGTCGACTTCGGAAGCGGCTTCAGGTCGAGCTGAAGCCTAAAGCCAGCGAGCCAATCTTAACGCCGCCTCCTGTGGAGCCTCCGATCCCCGACTCTGCGGGGGAAGCTTCTACCTCCGACAACGCGATGTTGGATTTCCATCTTTCCACCCAGGGCTGGTGTCGTGATTGTGGTCCCGACGGGGACGGCTCGAAAATTGTAATTTTTGGGAGTCACCATTCAATTTATTAAATAGGAAAAATTGACAAAACCTACTTAAGATTATTCGGTCTGCGTAGCAAGATTGGACTTGGGAGTCGATTATGCATAGGGAAGGGCGTAAACAAAATTACACTACACCCCTAACACATCTGTCCTGAGACATTTACCCTAAATTGATTGTGCAAATATTAATAAGTTACTTAATTATTTGTTTACCCAAAAATAAAATGTAATAATATTTAATAGAAAAATACTAATAATTTACAAAGAAATAGAAGAAGAACTAATTTAGAAAAATTTAATTTTGACTTGACGGGGAAGCCCCGCTCCTACGTATCCTCCCATGCAATGAGGAACTCAAAAGTCACGTAGTTCTTCCTGAAAAAGTTTGTTGGTTGGTTGATTTTATTTTTTGAAGGGGTTTAAGATCACCAAGCTGTACAACTCAGGCGTCTTGAACCAGGATTGCGAGGTTGACAAGATGTACATCTCAATCAAGCTCATTTTTTAGATTGTTGGAAACTAGATGTTAAAGAAAAAAAATTGATTATTTATTAGGAAAAATTAATTTAGCTTGACGGGGAAACCCTGCTCCTACGTATCTCCGAAGCGGAGAATCAAAGGCTACGTAGTTCTTCCTGAAAAAGTTTGTTTGTCATGTTGATTTTAATTTTTGAAGGGGTTTAAGATCAAAGTCGTACAACTAAAGTCTCTTAAACCGGGATTGACAAGATGTACATCTCAGTCAAACCCATTTTTATTAGTTTTTGTAAAAAGAAAACGTTTTTGAAAAGAAATGAATTAAAAAACGAAAAAGGGGGCGCAATAGTAAAATAGGGGTGTAATTAATAGAAAGGGAGTTGTATTTGATATCAGGGGTGCAGACACCAGCAACCTAATATACGTTTTGGGTTTACTAGCCCATGAATTGTGGGCTTTTCAGGGGGGGTTTACATAGTAAACAAAGAGGTGTGAAGAGCAGTAGGGGTGTGCACGTTATTAACTGAAGGGGTTTTAAAAGTAATCTGATGTATTTTTAACTTTAAAAATAAGTAGATATTAATAGGCAGTACTATATAAGAATTTGGGAACCCTAATTCTCATTTTCTCATCTCCAGCGCCGCACTCTCGTCCCTAACCCTAACCTTCCACTTCTTCTCCTCACCGTCGCTTTCACTCTCCTCTTCTCCTCACGACGCATCCACCAAAAAATCACCCAAACCCTAATATCATCAAACGCTATTTTTTCCTCTCTCCCTCCTCTTCGCCGTCTCCCATTCTCTCTTCTTCCCCCCTAATCTTCTTCCCTATCTCTTCACTAACCCTCGTCTCGCTCTGTATCTCCTCACCTCCGCCAACGACAGAAATGGGAATAGGGGGCGGACGATTTTGGTGGTAGCGAGAGACGGCTGAGGTGACCATGGTTGTTTTTTTGGTGGCGACGTGGTGGTTTTGATGGTGGTCATACGGTGATGGTAGCTGTTTGGTGGTCGTTGGGCTGTGTTGGGGCGCCGTAGTGACTGTTTGGTGGTTGACGGTGGTGGGTGGCCGTTTGGTGGTGGGTGGCCGTCTGGTTTTCGTGATGGTGGTTGACGGTGGGGTGCGGTGGTTCACGGAGAGGATACGGCGGCGGCCACCGTGAACGGTGGCCGGAGGTAAAATTTCCCCTTTTTTCCTCACTGTCTCCTCTCACAGTGTCTCCTCCCTCTCTCTACATTCTGTTTTTCCCTAAATGAACTGATTCTGATTTGTAACCCTAAATTTTTTAACCAAACCCATTACTAATTAACCCCTTAATTTAGATAACTAACTAATTTCGTTTTCGTAAACAGACAGATAACGAAACTGATTTTGAAAACCAGTTTTATTTCCAATATTAGTCTTTCAAAAGGAGAAGAAGAGGATAAACTGAACTTATTTTAAACAACTTAATCTTAACAGGGAAACCAAAAATAAGACTACATTTTGGAAAAAAAAATAGGTTAGACCACCTTTTTCCAGCCTCTGAAATAGACTCTTGTTGTTTAGTGCTTGCTGCTACTATCACTTTGTTTCAGTTTTTGTGTGCTTTTTAGTCACTGTGTCTCTCAGCCCCTTAGTGTGTGCCACTGTTTGATATTTATAGGCAGATTGGTGTGGTGCTGAGGAATCAAAGGACAGCCATTGAGTCAGCAAAAGGGCAGTAGCTGGCAATGGGGCGCTGGGAAGGACAGAAAGGACAGCATCAAGGGCGCAAAGGATAGCACTATTTGAATCAGAAAAAGGACAGTAGCTGGCAATGGGGGAAGGACAACATCAAGGAAAAATCAAAAGGACAACCCTAGCTAGGGCAGCTGCTGCTGCGCACTTCCCCCTCCTCTCTTTTTAAAAAAAATCTGTACTATTTATCTCTTTTTGCTTTTTTTGTTTATATGTGTGTAAAAAAAACTTGATTATGTAATGAAAAGGACTTTGACTATTCAGCTCCAAAAAAGTTTATTATACTTTCAATTATTTTTTTGTACATTTTTGCACCAATAACAAAAGACTAACCTAATAATAAAAACGAGCATCAAAACAACATTGCACGAGAGTGCTAAAGACACGTGCGTTTAAAATGATACGTGACACAACGAGAATAAAAACTTTTTTTGGATTTTTTGATTAATTGGACAAGATTAGGGTATGACGACCGGTTAAAATTGGGTGTTCACAGCTGGTAGTCGGCAGGACAGGTCGCCGAAGTGGTGAGGCCGGAAGCGTTGGAACCCGAAGCGGCGGATCCATATTGGTGGATTTCAAGCAACATTCTCACAATTGGGTCGTATTACCGAGCTGGCCGAGTCGATCCGGGAATACTCAGAAGATTTGAGAAGTTTATAGGAGCAGAGGGACAAGAGTGGAGCTTGGAGCTTGTCTCGGGAGACGGCGCTGCGTGCTCCAGGGTGAAGGGCGTAAAGTTTTTTGTTTATTCTGCCTACTTCGAGAAGATGGGGATGAGGATCCCATTTACGGAGTTTCAGAGGAGAGTGTTAAGGTTTCTACATGTGGCTCCTTCTCAGCTTACCCCGAACTCGTGGGGTTTTATCAACACTTTTGAGACAGTGATGCGGGCGTTGGGTCGCTAATGTCAGTTAAGGGTGTTCTTCTTTCTTTTTAGCGTGTTCCGTCAGCCCGAAGCAGGGTCGGAACGGTACGGCCAGGTAGGCTTACGTCAGAATCGTAAGTCATCCTTCTTTGAACCCGTGACAGACTCAGTGAGGGATTTCAAGTACGACTTCTTCCTGGTGGCGCCAGTGAACGACGCCGCAAAGAGGGAGGTCGTCGAGCTTGATGAGAGGGGAAATGAAGTGAAGAATCTGTTCCCACTGCCTTGGTGCCACGGGCATTATGTTTTGCAGAATGTGGCATATTCTTATAAAGAGGCGTAGTTGACCCGACAAGAGGCCCAGACCTTGAAGTTGATGTCCGACTGGGTTAAGGCATTCACGAGCAATAGTAAAAGGATCGAGTGTAGGAAGATATTGGAGGCGAAATCTCCCGCCGACTTGGGAAAAATGCTGGGTAAGTTCGTGAGCCCTGCCTTGATTTTCTTTGACTTTGTAATCTATGTTTTGACAGCTCTTTCTCTTTTCTTTTTGCAGATTAGTTTACCAAGCCATTGAGTTTGGCCGAGTTTCTCACCACTGCCGGGTCGGCGAGAGCGTGGACGCCAGAGTCGACTCTTCTTCAGACTCGGTTCCAATAGCTGGTGCTGCCGAAGTCGTTGTCGACCGAGGTGCGCCCTCTCTGGCCGAGGTGGTCTCGGGGCCGACTTCACAAAATTTGTCTGGGAAGCATAAGGAATGCAGCTCGCCGAGTCTGCCTCGGGTGACAAAGATGAAGATTTGTAATCTTTTGGGTGCTGACAGTGGGGTCTCAACTTCCGACTTCGAGGCCTGTGTTCGAGTTGGGGAACTCGGTCAGGAGACGCTCAGTTTGTTGAGTTCGGAACTCTCCTTGTTGCAGGAAGGTGACCTCTGCTCTGAAGCTGAAAACTTATGGCTTGAAGGTGAATTACAAGATAAGTCTGACAAGTTGACGGCTTGCTTGGAATTTCTTTCAGAGGCTCGCGATGACGCTGAAAAGTTCAAGAAAGAGACGGAATAGCTCCAGATTCGCTCGGACCGGCTGCCCGAGGTCGACGTTGAGGCCCTTAGAGAGGAAGTGTCGGAACTCAGGAAGGAGATCGGACCTGCGGGAAGGGTGCCGAAATTGGAAGAGGAGGTAAGAGCAACCGAAGCCGAGGTTCATGAGTTGGAGGCGGGGGTGTCTCGCCTTGAGGCGGAGCTGGCCATAGCTAAGGAAGATTCGAAAAGGCTTAAAGGAGAGCGAGACGGGACACTCCTATTTAACCAATGTTTTAGCAAAGAAGCTCTGGCCACTTCTTCTTTTTCCAACGCCTTGGCCCAAATTGTTGTGCTGCATCCTGAATTCGACATTTCTTTGGTTCATCCTGACCATGCCGTTTCAGCGGGGAGGATTATTAGACCTCAGGCGCCAGAGGATGGAGTCGGAAGGACCGATGTAGCCTTTGCCCCAGAGTCGTAGCGTGACTGTTGTGCTGTGAATTGACTTGTACTTATTTTTGTTTTAATAGCCCCGGTTGCACCCGAGGTTGCATTTCGCTGGTAATTTATACTGATGGCGCTGTCCTTTCCGGCTTATGTCCAGATTGCCTTTACTTTCTACGTATTTGCTTGCATGAATTTTGCATGTATGTATTTTTTATTTGCTTCTTGTACTCGTCGATTCTGAAGCTCGGGGTCAAGACTTTGGTCTAAAGTGGTAGAGTCGAGCCAGTGAACCATAGCTCCTTGGTGGACCCGACCTTGTGGTAGGTAGGTTCCGTAATAGCCTCGTTTCAGAGGTTGGTAGAGACGCTAGGCTCGACCTCGTAGTAGAGGTCAGTGGGCCACGATAGGCTCGACCTCGCGAATGGAGGTTAGTGAGCCACGCTAGGCTCAACCTCGTAGTAGAGGTTAGTGGGCCGTGCTAGGCCCGACCTCGCGAAAGGAGGTTAGTGAGCCACGCTAGGCTCGACCTCGTAGTAGAGGTCAGTGGGCCATGCTAGGCCCAACCTTGCGAATGGAGGTTAGTGAGCCACGCTAGGCTCGACCTCGTAGTAGAGGTCAGTGGGCCATGCTAGGCCCGACCTCCCAAATGGAGGTTAGTAAGCCACGCTAGGCTCGACTTCGTAGTAGAGGTCAGTGGGCCATGCTAGGCCCGACCTCGCGAATAGAGGTCAGTGAGCCACGCTAGGCTCGACCTCGTTGTAGAGGTCAGTGGGCCACACTACGCCCGACCTCGTGAATGGAGGTCAGTGAGCCACGCTAGGCTCGACCTCGTGGTAGAGGTCAGTGAGCATTATGAGCTCATCCTCGGGTGTCCCTCTGAGGCAAGGGGAGTATGCGAAACTTCATTCGGTCCAATCCACCAAGTGCAGGGCATGGAATGGATTGGAGTGGAGTTCGGACGAGGTCGTGCGAAAGGGCTGAGCCTTGACCGAGACCAGCGTTCTTAGACGAGCAGCAATGCGTTCCTGAAAAATCATCTATTACAAAGACAGACTCGGAAGTCCGTTCTACAATAGGGACTCGCAAGTCCAATTCGTGTTTACAAAGATGGACTCGGAGGTCCAATTTACAAAGATGGACTTGGAGGCCCAATTTACAAAGATGGACTCGAAGGTCCAATTTACAAAGATGGACTTGGAGGTCCAATTTACGAAGATGGACTAGGAGGTCCCGAGTCGTGTAGAACTCAAGAAAAAGAAAAGAAAGGGAATTGTACGGTCAGGGATTGTTGTTGAACCAAGGTCAAACATTCTTTGTTTTGTATGATAACAAATTACAATCTGTCTACTAATGGTTACAGTTGAACAAAAGTACAGAGCATGAATCAAATAGGATATTTTAAAGTATAGCGGCTCGGAGGAGAAGCTACTCAAGCGTTCAAGACTTTGTGTTATTTTGCTTTCGATAGGACATGTGTAAGATCCTATCACTTTAGCTCTATGACTTTTGTAGTTGAGAAATGATCTTTTAAAATTGAGCTCAACTTGGAAAAATCTTTTATATAAAAGCATGTTGAATAGGTTAGGCACAAATAATGACTAGTTGTTTTAAAGGAAGTTTTTGAATCATGACTTGGTGTTTTTAAAAGCATAAAATCGATTATGCACTTGATTTTTAAAGAGAAAGGAAGCAAGAAATCGATTATGACTTATGTTTCTAAAAGAACATGTTTTTGGAAGAAAACAATCGATTCATGACTTCTGGTTTTAAAGCAAACAATCGATTTATGACTTGGTGTTTTTAAAGCAAAGAATCGATTTTTATCTTGTTTATTAAAGTACAAAATCGATTATATACTTAATTTATTGAGTGTAAAATCGATTATGAGCTTCATCTCAGTAAGGTGCTATAAACATTTCTTTATGCAATAGAGTAACCATTTAGCAATGTCTATATAATTTTGAAATTTGTAGGGGGGGTAAACATTTCTTTATGCAATAGAGTAAACATTTCACTACAAGGGTTCACTCATGCTCTCTCATTGAAGAAGGGGTATCTATTAAAAAACTTATACTCTTTCCAATCCTAATCTTCCATTTATTTTTAGGATTCAAGTAACACTAGTTCATGCAAATGCAGAATACCTATTGAACAACATCTCAGTCAGTAATGTGAAATTCAGTATTTTATAATGCATGATTGGGTAATGAAATATGCTGACATGGCAAGGCATGTAATGTGCTCATCCCCTAACAGAAGGGTGAGTATCACTTTGTTATTGACTCATGTTATTTGGTTGTTCATCATCCTAGGGTGTTCTGAATATATTGTTTGGAAAATATTAAAGCAGGTTATATGTCTGATTCAACATCCGGAGTGGCATTGGTTTTGCTTGAATCATTTGTTTTATTGATTTTCTGATTCTTTTTCAGTTTGAGAATTTCACCAAGCACAATGCATTCGATCTTCTGGAAAGATACAGCTCATCTCACCTTGTTTTTAATGATGATATACATGTGCATGTTTAAAAGGATTTTGGCGTATGCTTTTCATATTTTAATTCAGGTTACTGACTTTGATATTCTTTTTGGCTTAATATAGAGTACAACATCTGTGGTGTTAGCAGGATTGCTTGCTTCCCTGAAACTAGTTGGAGGCCTACGAAATATTTTTTTGGTTATTGAAAGCTGGAACTGGTATATTTGAACTGAAGAAGCTTATACATGGAGCAAGGTAAATTTTCTTTATTTCTTATTTCCTAGCTTAAGAAACATCATTATGTGAGTTAATCTTGCAGCATATAAACCAAACGAAACTCTTAAGTCTTATCTGCCATATTATGTCTCTTCTATTTGCAGGGTAAATCTATGTTTTCTATTGGAAGTCCATTTGATCCGGTTGATCCAGTTGATTCAATTATGCAAATCAATATCTTCATTTCTATTATAGATGTTCTCTTTATTCAATATACTGTTTCCAAACTGAGGAAGATTGATGGAATTTTGTGTAAGAAACTTGTAGAACTTATAAGATTAATAACTTGTATTGTATGATATTACATTTCAATAGAATTTGAAGTATTTTGTTTGTGTTATGGTTGTTTTACATGCTTTTGCAAAATTGGTAAAGTAGGAAAGACATTCTAAATTGTGTTATGGTGGAGTATTAATCCATACGACCGATATGGATTAAAAATTGACAAAATATAAAAAGAAACAAGACATTTAGCATTGATTGTTTCAAACAAGCGATGCTAAATGTCATTTTTTTTATCAAGAAAATGACATTTAGCATCGGTTGTTTCAAACAACCGATGCTAAATGTATCAAAAAATGACATTTAGCATCGATTGTTTCAAACAAGCGATGCTAAATGTCATTTTTTGTATCAAAAATGACATTTAGCATCGGTTATTTGGAACAAGCGATGCTAAATGTATCAATATATGACATATAGCATCGGTTGTTTCAAATAACTGATGCTAAAAGTCATTTTCAGGACATTTAGCATTGGTTGTTTCAAATAACCGATGCTAAAAGTCATTTTCACGACATTTAGCATTGGTTGTTTCAAATAACCGATGTTAATTGTCATTTTCAGGCATAAAAACAGTGATGAAATGGACATTTATGATCGGCTATTTAAACACTCGATGCTAAATGTCCAAAATAATCGATGCTAAATGTCTTTTTTGCACTAGTGGGTAGAGGGGACACATTCACTAGTGTGGATCCAGTCTTACCCCACGATCACAGCATACGAGGGCTTTCCTTCTATGACAAAGAAGGCCGAGCGAGTCACCTTGCTCCCAACTGTCACTTCGACTACCAACACTCCCAATGCGTGGTATGGGTGGCCCATGAAACTAGTCATGGTCATGGTCGTTGGAATGAGGTCCTCGGCATTCTTCCCCAGCTTCTTCATAGTGGCTAATGGCATAATATTCAGTACAACACCCCCATCTACGAAGACACGATTAAACAGCTTCCCATTCAGATGGGCCTTGATATATAATGGTTTCAAGTGTCCAGTCATGTCTGCTGTGGGTTTTTCAAACAGCATCCCTTCCGTAACTGCTCCCTCGGTGTAACACCCGTTTCTACCCCTTTCATTTATAACAATTATCAGAGTGCACAAATTATTTTTTTCGAAACGGAATGCTACATTTTCTTCAAAAACACATCATTTGTTTAACTTAAATTAAAAAAACATTACGTGGCATCATGGGCGGCCATCACTCAAAAAATACGGTTACAACGTTAAAATAAAATCCAACAAGTCGTACAAGACAAAATCACTATCTAATAAGACGCCCCCCAGGTGCTACGTATCAGAGCGACTCGAACTCAAGGAATGAAGGTCAAGGCCTTCAAGTACGGTTACCTGTAAGGTAAAAATCAACAAAAAGGGGTGAGTCTCAAACCCTATAATAAAGTACATAAGGAGTAGTATGTACAGTTACAGGACTACATCAATCACAGCAATATTCACTTTAATCACCAGTTCAGTCAATCGAAATTAATCACCATTTCATCACCAACTAATTATTCACCAAACAATCACCAAATAAATAATCACCAAGACATTCGCCAACTGTATGTTTAATGTATGAGATGCAACCCAAAACTCCACTGGGCATATGCATGTGGATCCATTCACCAAAAATGAGCCTTGAGGGCATTCACCAAAAATTTATAATAAGGCCGAAGCCCGAGGCCGAAGCCTATTCACCAAAAATATGCATATGATTATGCGACACCATGACAATGCAGCACACACCAGATTCACCAAATAAAAGTATGCCACAGCATATTCACCAACAGTTTGTTTATTCACCAACACCCAAAAGAGAATCACAGACCCCATTCACCAATAATAATATACACCATATATATATATATATATATATTTATTTGCATACCACACCGTTACACAGAACACTACTTTCACCGTGACAACACCATTTCAAAATACAAGGATCAGTACCTTAGTCTCATGAAGAACACCAACATTTTATTTAAAAGGAACAGTAGCAATTTCCAAACCAAACAACAACTAGTACACAGTCACTTGGGACTTTCAGAAAATGACCGGGGAAAAATATTAAGTTTTGGTTTTGGCCTGGACAAACAGATAGACAATTAAATAAGCGTCGTAACGCACTTTGAAACACCTAAAACGGACACCCGAGTCAAAAGTTACGTTAAAAACAAATTTAGGAAAAATTAGGCAACACTGCTGGAAACTGGCGCCTTAGGCGCCCAGCGCCCAGGCAACACGCACACTGGCGCCCAGCGCGCAACACAGCGCATCCGCGCGCACAACAGGCGCCCAGCGCCCAGGCGCGCGCCACACACACACACGCACGCAAGCAGGCGCCCAGCGCCCAGCGCGCAACACAGCGCACGCACAGCAGGCGCCCAGCGCCCAGGCGCGCGCCACACTTGCCCAGCCACACACACAGCGCCCTTGGCGCCCAGCACAGGGCACCTGGCGCCCAGCACACTGCCAGAACCAGATTTTTACACAAATTCAGCCCAAACATCAATTTTTCTCAATTTTAAAACATCAAAATTATATTTCTTTTCCACCATCTAAAATCCTCACTCACCCAAAAATCAATTTTATTTGAAATCACCAAAATCATATGGACAACCATCATCACCATCACCATGGCACCCTAGGCGCCTATACACACACCCACACCAAAGCATCACCAACACACACTGACTTGGCACTTGGCACACAAACATATCATAAGATGAACTTAGCACATGGCACACCAACACAACACAAAATACACTTAGCCAAAACACAATAATGTGGCACGGGGGGCCTAGCACAAGGGCGCCTACTTCCGCACCTAGGCAACAAATTTCCGACAACGTCAATACTTGGCGCGGGGCACCCCACTCAAGGGCGCCTAATTCCGCACCTAGGCAACAAATTTCCAGCAACACTAACAATACCACAATGGCGCCTTATGCGCCTATAACACCCAAAACATCAAATTCACCAACAACAACACATGAGTACCAAGTGCTCAATCATCACCAACTATTTCAAACATCACAAAATTACTCCAAACTCAATGAATTCAGCCCAACATCATCATTTATACATTTATTCGAGCACTTAGTACGCAATTCGAAATTCATCATAGAGAGCAACAAATCGCATATCACCACAATGAGCAACAATTGAACAACAACATACTCATATATCATAAACAACATAAAAAGTCAATTTAAACAGGACATAGGACCTAACCCCTACATACATCCCATTATGCTCCCTATTATAAGGCAAGACCCACCCTTACCTTAGTTTCACCGAAGACAGAGACCCCTCCACGTGCACACCGAGTAACCACAGCAACAGAGCTCCTCTCCTCTCCTATGGAAGTCGCGCCCCTCTCTTCTTCTTTCTTCTCCCTTAGTGCCGTTCTTCTCTTTTCTTTTTCTCTTCTCACGCTCTCTCCTTTCTCTTCTCTCAACTCACGCTTTCTTTTCTTTTTTCACAAATGAGGCGCCACTTCACTAACCTAGCGCCTAGCAGCTCAAGTCTACGGGCTTGGGCTTGGTGCACTGGGCCAATCATAACACCTCCGAAGTACCAACACCACCCCCTTCAGATAAATGAAATAATATATTAATAACTAAAACCACCCAATATTATTATTATTATTATTATTTCTATCACCAACTCCTATTTAATTTAATTAACTAAATACTAAATAACTATTTAATTAATTTCGGGGTGTTACACTCGGGCTCTGTCAAAGCAGCCCATTCAGCCTCTTCAGCAAAGACATCTCCCTTAAGGGCTCTTGGTTGATCTTTATTACCCCAGGATTCTGGTGGAAGATGACTCACCATCTCTATACCAGCATAGAATTCCCCATCGGCCCCGTCCATTATGTCATCGAGAATTGATCCTGTCAAGGAACCCCCGTCAAAATCCAAAGGGCCAAAGGGGTTCTCTTCATCTTCCCCCAAGAGGTCATCCTCTGCAAATTCTTCTTCTATTAGGCCCATACAAGCATTCTAACACTGCCTCAGTCAGCGGGCTATGAGGTACATCCAACATCCTTATCATGGCATTGGATCCTTCCGTTGTCTCAGTGGGTGCACTAGGGCCATTTACGTTGAGGTTTGCCGCTCTGGAGCTGTTTCCTCGGCCGGTCTTGGGAAGGCCTGTAACGCCCCAAAATAATTTAATTATTTATTTAATTAAGTTATTTAAGGCTTACAATATTTATTTAATTTAATTAAATAATTCAAGGTTTAAATTATTTACTTTATTTTAATTTTTAGGAGGTGTTGTCTCGAATTAGATGGTGCACGGGGCCCATGACCCACAAGTGAGCCCATGACCCATTGGATAGTCATAGGAGTCGACTCACTTAGGGGTCTTGGGAGTTAGTTCTCATTTTTGACTCAATTGTGAAAAGAAAGAAAAGAAACGTAAAAAGAGAGACTGAGAAGAGGAGAAGTTGCGAAGTGAAGAGGAGAAGAAGAGAAAGGGGCGAATCACTCAAGGAGGAGGAAGAGCTTGTTGGTGTTTGCATTTTCCTTGGAGCTTGGCTTGGTGGTGCGAATTCTAAGAGGTTAGGGGGTCCTCTTTTTATTTTTAATGGCTTATGCGAATTGGTAGTGCCAAGGGTTAGGGTTTTAGAATGAATTATATGAATGAATTGTGGTGTTGTTGATTCAATTGTAATGTTGTGATATATGATAATGAATTGCCTATGTTGAAATCGCATGATTGAGGTTTGATTTTTACTAATGTGAATTGTATGTCATATGTTTGAATATATGACTTGTTGGTGCTTGTTTGGTGAAAATTGAGGATCATGATGATGATTGAATTATATATATATGATTGGGTGTTTGGTGAACTTAATTTGGTGTTTGGATTTGAAAAATTCTGATTTTGGAAGCCCCTAGGCGCCTTGGGCGCCATATGCATGGTTGCTGTTTTTCTGCGCCTCAGTCATGGGCGCCAGGCGCCCAGCCAGTATGCCTGCACCAGTTTCTCCAGTTTCTGTTGCCACTGTGTTGCTGTTTCTGTTGCCACTGTGTTGCTGTTTCTGTTGCCACTGTGTTGCTGTTTCTGTTGCCACTGTGTTGCTGTTTGTGTCACTGTGTTGCCAGTTTTGGCGCTAGGTGCTTGTGCCATGGGCGCCAGCGCCTATGCGTGTTGCTGTTTCCTGGGCGCCATGCGCCTACGCGTGTTGCCGTTCCTGGGCGCCAAGCGCCCATGCGCCAAGAGCTGTGCTGCGCCTGTTGTGTCGAAGTGCTGAGACAGAAGCTGTCGAAGTTCTGAGACAGAAGCTGTCGAATTGCTGAGACAGAAGCTGTCGAATTGCTGAGACAGAAGCTGTCGAAGTGCTGAGACAGAAGCTGTCGAATTGCTGAGACAAGCTGTCGAATTGCTGAGACAGAAGCTGTCGAATTTGCTGAGACAGAAGCTGTCGAATTTGCTGAGACAGAAGCTGTCGAATTGGTTGAGACAGAAGCTGTCGAATTTGTTGAGACGGAAGCTGTCGAATTTGCTGAGATAGAAGCTGTCGAATTTACTTTTGACTCGGGTGTCCGTTTTTGGTGGTTCAAAGTGCGTTACGACGCTCATTTAATTGTCTATCTGTTTGTCCAGGCCAAAACGAAAACTTAATATTTTTCCCCGGTTGTTTCTGAAAGTCCCAAGTGACTGTGTACTAGTTGTTTGGATTGGAAATCGCTACTGTTCCTTTTAAATAAAATGTTGGTGTTCTTCATGAGACTAAGGTACTGTTCCTTGTAATTTTAAATGGTGTTGTCACGGTGAAAGTAATGTGCTGTGTAACAGTGTGGTATGCAAATATATATATATATGGTGTATATTATTATTGGTGAATGGGGTCGGTGATCCTCTTTTGGGTGTTGGTGAATAAACAAACTGTTGGTGAATATGCTATGGCATACTTTTATTTGGTGATTCTGGTGTGTGATGCATTGTCATGGTGTCGCATAATCATATGCATGATCTTTGGTGAATAGGCTTCGGCCTCGGGCTTCGGCCTTATTATAAATTTTGGTGAATGCCCTCAAGGCTCATTTTTGGTGATGGATCCACATGCATATGCCCGTGGAGTTTTGGGTTGCATCTCATACATTAAACATACAGTTGGTGAATGTTTTGGTGATTATTTATTTGGTGATTGTTTGGTGATTACTTTTATTTGGTGATTGTTTGGTGAATATTTAGTTGGTGATGAATTGGTGATTAATTTCGGTTGACTGAACTGGTGATTAAAGTGAATATTGCTGTGATTGATGTAGTCCTGTATCTGTACATACTACTCCTTATGCACTTTATTATAGGGTTTGAGACTCACCCCTTTTGTTGATTTTACTTTACAGGTAACCGTACTTGAAGGCTTTGACCTTCACTCCCTTGAGTTCGAGTCGCTCTGATACGTAGCACCTGGGGGGCGTCTTATTAGATAGTGATTTTGTCTTGTACGACTTGTTGGATTTTATTTTAACGTTGTAATAGTATTTTTGAGTAATGGCCCGCCCATGATGCCACGTAATGATTTTAATTTAAGTTAAACAATTGACGTGTTTTTGAAGTAAATGTAGCATTCCGTTTCAAAAAAATAAATAAAATAATTTGTGCACTCTGATAATTGTTATAAATGAAAGGGGTAGAAACGGGTGTTACAAAGTGGGATCAGAGCAGTTCGGTCTGTCCGGCCGGTAGTCGAGTCGTCGTGTTGAGTAACATTGAGTTTGTTACTCGTTTCTGAATTCTGTTTTCTGTTGCAGTACTAGAATGGCCAGACGGGACGATGCTGCACTTGCTGCTGCCTTGCAGGCTATAGCCGGGGTTATGGGTAATATACCCGGTGTTGTTAATGACGGGACGCGCAATTTGGCTACATTCCAGAGAAAGAACCCACCCACCTTTAAGGGTCGGTACAACCCGGATGGAGCGTTGTCATGGCTGAAGGAGATAGAGCGGGTCTTTCCTGTCATGGAGTGTACTCCAGCTCAGAAAGTGAAGTTTGGGACTCATATGTTAACGGAGGAAGCTGAAGACTGGTGGATGGGAATGTTGCGAAGGTTAAGAGATGCTGGTGAGGAAGTGACTTGGGAGGTTTTCACAAGAGAGTTCAAGAGAAAGTACTACCCTGAGGATGTGCGAGCCAAGAAAGAAGTGGAGTTTTTAGAGCTGAAGCAGGGAGACAAGACTGTGGCTGATTATGCCGCCAAGTTTGAGGAGCTGGCCCAATTTTGTCCTTATTATGCTAATGATGCCAATTCTGAATTTTCAAAATGTGTCAAGTTCGAGAGTGGTCTACGTCCTGATATAAAGAAAGCAATTGGATATCAAGAGGTTCGGGTCTTCGCTAGATTGGTTGATAAGTGTAGGATCTATGAGGAAGACAGTTCTGCTGCTTACAAGGCTGTGAAGGAGAAGAGAAATTCTCAGTTTAGGGGAAAGCCCTATGATGTTTCAGGTGGTAAGGGCAAGGGAGAGGAGAGTTCGGGCAGGAAGCCAAGTGGGGGAGACGCTACTGCGGGCATTGTGTGTCACAAGTGTGGTAAGCCGGGACATAAGAGTCCCGATTGCATGGCCTACAAGTGTTTCAAGTGTGGCAAGGAAGGTCACGTAGCTGCTAAGTGCGAGAAGAGAGACGTTGTTTGCTACAACTGTGGGGAGATGGGACATATTAGTACCAAGTGTTCCAAGCCGAAGAAAGAGAAGTCTAGTGGGAGGGTGTTTGCCTTGGTGGGCACTGATTCTACTGAAGAATGATGATCATTTCGGAGGTATGTGTTTCGTTAAAGTTTCCGCTAAACCTATTGTCGATACCGATGCCGCTTATTGTTTTAATACTGCTGAATGTTGTGAATGCTTAAGTCTTGTGTTGTCTTCTCTGATTGGTCTTATGTTGCCTGGTGTGTTCTTTGTGTCCCTTGTCGATCTTCGACAGAGACCTTGTTGCGAGTTTTGTTGTTTGTCGTTGGGTGAATTAATTGTAATCGTGGGTACGGACTAGTTAGAGCATAACCGTGGGGATGTCAATTGTCGTAGCCAGCCGGTGAGTTAGGGAGATGTTGATGCGAATTTTCGAGGACGAAAATAATATAAGTGGGGGAGAGTTGTAACACCCCGAAATTAAAATAAATAGTTATTTAGTATTTATTTAATTAATTAAATAGGAGTTGGTGATAGAAATAATAATAATAATATTGGGTGGTTTTAATTATTTAGAGGGTGGTGATATTTAATTATTTAAATGGGCTTAAGTGGATGGAGGCCCGCGATCCAGGCCCAGGAGTTGACCTTGGCGCATGTGACTAGGGGTTGGGGGGAGGCGCCTCACTTGAGAAAAAGAAAGAGAGGAGCGTGAGAGAAAGAAAAGAGAAAAACGTGAAAAGAGAAGAAAAGAAAGAAAACGCAAAGGAGAGAAAGAAAAAGAAGGAAAAATAGCGCAAGGGAGAGGAGAGGAGAAGAAAGAGGCGCAAATCCCAAGGAGGAGGAGAGGAGCTCAGTTGCTGTGGTTACTCGGTGTGCACGTGGAGGGGTCCCTGTCTTCGGTGAAACTAAGGTAAGGGTGGGTCTTGCCTTATAATAGGGAGCATAATGGGATGTATGTAGGGGTTAGGTCCTATGTAACACCCCGGTATTTCTAGCATGTAGAGACACCAAAAGTGCACAAATGCGGAAAATTCAGAGGACACAGTTCCTGTTTAAATATTGGACATACAAACTTTTTCCGAAATAAAAACATAATCGGAATAACATCACTTCATCAATTAGAAGTTTATCGGTTACACACCGAATGGATTACAATATCCAAGTCCAAATACTAAACAGAAACACAAAACGGTTTATATAACTCATAATCAATACAAGTTTATACAACCAATAAGACAACAAAAGAACAAAGGATCCAACGACTAAGTCTTCGGCACCTCCAAGAGTATACCAACTACTCGTGCGTAATAGTCTTCCTTTTTCCCTGCTTCTCTGAAAAACAACAAATATGGATTGGGTGAGATAACATTATCTCAGTGAGTCCTACCGTGCCCCCTCACTGACACTCGGTTCAATTTATTAAACCGCTATAACAAAAGCTGACATAACAATGTCTTATTTATTAATCGAAATGCCGACCGTGCAACAACCACTAATCCCGGCAATTCGTGTTCATAATTATTAATCGAAACGCCGACCGTGCAAGAACCACTACTCCCGGCGAATCGTGTGTTTAACTTAGCATAAACCGGCCGTGCAAGAACCACTAATCCCGGTAACCCGTGAGTTGACCACGCCAAAACACATTCAGGGCCTAGGGTGAGGGCTCATGACTTCCCTTCCTAGTATGCTACTTGTCGGGTCGTCACCCAACGCAATACGTATGACAATACGCATCAAGTTCTCGAGAGTTAGATAATTTATATCTTTCGATCACCACATGGATCAATTACATAATAATCGGATAAACAATATCCATGTTGATCTATAACCCGTTTTGAGGAATTCATAAGTTAGACCTCCGGCATTATAATCATTTTCATTTGACATATATAAACATATATATTCAGTCAGTCCATCAATCGGTGTACCCACACGTATACTAGGGTTTCGGTTTTTCAATCAATTATGCTTTCGAATTCCTTTTCAAAAACATGAGTTGAACAAGTTCAAAATACGGTTGTTAGTAAGGCAACTTCATTTTAAATGATTGAGAAAGAGATTAGAAAAGGTTCGGGATCAAACGGAGCTCCGGAACGAGAAATCGGGAATCGGTGACAGAAGCTCACGCACGGTCCGTGCCCAGGGGCGCACGACCCGTGCGTGATTTGTTAAAATCACCCAGTCAAACCGAAAGGAGCGCACGATCCGTGCCCAGGGGCGCACGACCCGTGCGTCCCGTTTTATTTCCAACAGAACCAACCCGTATCAGGCGCGCGGTCCGTGCCCAGGGGCGCACGGTCCGTGCGACCTGTGTCTGTTACACAATTCCTCTTATTTCTCAATTCCGCTTTCCGTTTTCGCCCGAAATCGATTCCTAATTCCGATCACCTGAAACTCAGAAATTTTCCAGAACACATATATATATTTCCAGTAGTACATAATTCATTTCATTTCAATGATTTGAACAAAATCTCATTAAACCGTAAAAATACCGTTTTGACTCAAAAACGCTTTTCGATTCTAAGTCCTTCGAAAACCGAATAGTTGCCTTATCATTTGAAACAATTGCAGTTTTCAGAATTCATGAAAAATGTCCCTAATCCGTGAGTAGAACTCACCCGTGATATCGAAATTCGAGAGTCGAGTCGAGAGCGAAGTCACCGAAACGAAAGTACACGAACGATCCCTGCTAGAGCTCGAACCGATTTCCAAAACAGCGACCTCCACCACTAGAGCAACTGAAACAGCAACCTAATCTTTCACAACCCTTCCAAATCGAATTGCAAGCTTGAGGTTCCCTCCTCTTAACAGCAAGGCTGCACATGCAAGTCATCACCACATAGCTCCACCATTTTCATCACTTGGAGCTTCATGGGCATCAATGGAGATGAGGGAAAGAGTGAGAATCAGGCTTCAACAACAGGCTCATTGAATTCAGAATTGAAAATGGAGTGGGATGGAAGAGAAACCACTTACATGCACAAGGATTTGAGATGGGTCCCTCCTTCCTCCTCTTCCTCCTCCTCTACGCCTCCTCCTTCTCTTTTCTTTCTTATTTTCAGCTTTTTCTCTTTTCTTGCTGAAATGAAGAGTGACTAAGTGTGAGGGTGAGGCTGGTCAGGTGGGTATATGGGCTGGGGGTTTAAATGATGGGGAAAAGACCAAACTACCCCTAGTCCATTAAGTCATAGGTTAGGTGTCAAAATTTTCTCTTCGGCACAAAACTTCTCGATTAAATTCGGTTCCGATCCGGAATTCCTCAATTCCTTCGGTTCATAATTAATTATAACCTTCATAATTATAGATAAATAACTAGGGTATGAAAAGACAGATTTGCCCTTCGGCCCCAATTCCTGATTTTACTATGAATAGGCCACCCTTTAATGGAGAATAGGTTTTCTTGATACCTTTCTCGACATATTAATCCCTGAGACCCGACCAACTATTCCCACAAATAATTACTCGGTCCTAGGCATCATAATACGAGTCTTTTAAAAATTAGGGATGTTACAATCTCCCCAACTTTTAAAAATTTTGTCCTCAAAATTGACGAAACATACCTTACAGAAAGAGATATGGATATTGATTGCGCATGTCTTCTTCCAGTTCCCAGGTAGCCTCCTCGATTGAGAATCCATCCCAGACCACTTTGATAATAGGGATAGTCCTTGACCGTAGCGTCTTCTCGCCACGCTCCAAGATGTAGCTAGGGTAAGGTTGAAATGACAAATCTGGTCGCAGGTCAATTGTATCAACACTCAACGGTTGATGCAAATCGGGAACATACTTCCTCAACTGAGACACGTGGAACACATCATGGAGGTTTGATAGGGCCGGAGACAAAGCGAGGCGATAGGCAACTGGCCCAATCCGCTCGATGATTTGGAAAGGTCCAACATATCGAGGACTGAGCTTCTTCGCTCGCAAGGCTCTTCCAGTGCCTATGGTTGGAGAAACTTTCAAGAACACATGATCACCAACCTCAAACTCCAACGGTCTCCTTCGGTTGTCAGCGTAGCTCTTTTGCCGACTCTGAGCAACCTTCATCCTTTCTCGAATTAACTTGATCTTCTCAGTAGTTTCGCGAACCATATCGGGTCCCAAAAACTTATCTTCGCCAATCTCCCACCAGCACAACGGAGTCCTACACTTTCTACCATAAAGTGCTTCAAACGGTGCCATTCCAATGCTGGAGTGGTAACTGTTGTTGTAGGAGAATTCTATTAGCGGAAGATGGTCCTCCCATCTCCTTCCGCTATCGAGCACACAAGCCCGAAGCATGTCCTCCAGAGTCTGAATAGTCCTCTCCGTCTGACCATCAGTCTGAGGATGATAAGCAGTACTAACCAGCACTCTAGTTCCCAAGGCTTCATTCAATGCTTTCCAGAACCTGGAAGTAAACTTGGGATCTCGGTCTGACACAATGCTCGTTGGAACTCCATGCAGTCTGATAATGTTCTTCACATATTCATCTGCTAACTTGGAAACCTTATAAGTCGAGCGAATGGGAATGAAGTGAGCGGATTTAGTCAATCGGTCCACCACTACCCAAATAGAATCATTGCCGGCCTGTGACCTCGGCAAACCCATAACAAAGTCCATTGAGATATCTTCCCACTTCCAAACTGGCACATCCAGTGGTTTTAACTGACCGCCCGGTCTTCGGTGTTCCACCTTAACCTTCTGACAAGTTAAGCACCGAGAAACAAATTCTGCAACCTCGACCTTCATCCCAGGCCACCAATACATCAACCTCAAGTCTCGGTACATCTTGGTGGATCCCGGATGTACAGAGTACTGACTTCTATGAGCTTCTTCCAATACTTGCCTTTTGATATCATCATCATCGGGAACACAAATCCTACCATTAAAGCAAATCACGCCATCACTATCCTCAGTGAAATCTGGCGATCCCCTCTGAGACTGCAACTTCATATCAGCTCCTTGAGCTACACGGATTTGTTCCCTTAGCACACTGGCTATCCGTATATGCCGCAACACTATGCGGTCCCTCTTTCTAACCACTTTGAGCTTCAAATCTCTGAATGACTCCCACAAAGCCACCTCGTGAACCATTAACCTTGCCGTGTGGATAGACTTCCTGCTCAGGGCATCTGCTACCACATTGGCTTTCCCAGGGTGGTATTTCAATTCGAAGTCATAGTCCTTCAAAAATTCAGTCCACCTTCTCTGTCTGTTATTCAACTCCTTTTGGTCAAATAGATATTTCAAGCTCTTGTGATCACTAAAAACCTCGAAACGAGAACCGTAAAGGTAATGCCTCCAAATTTTCAGTGCAAACACAATAGCCGCCAACTCTAAGTCATGAGTTGGGTAATTCCGTTCATGCGTCTTCAATTGCCTTGATGCATAGGCTACAACATGTTGATTCTGCATGAGAACGCATCCTAAGCCCTTCCCAGATGCATCACTGTAAATCTGAAATCCCAATGACGGATCCGGAAGAATTAGAATCGGAGCAGAAGTTAACTTTTCTTTCAATCCAAGAAAACACTCTTCACAATCGGCATCCCAAGTAAACGGTTGACCCTTGCGAGTCAATCGAGTAAGCGGAAGTACCAATTGTGAGAAACCTTCAATGAACCTTCTATAGTAACCCGCTAGACCCAGAAAGCTTCTGATCTCAGTCACTGACGTTGGTCGTTCCCATTTTAACACTGCTTCCACTTTGCTGGGATCAACTGCAACTCCTTCCTGGGAAATCACATGACCCAAGAATTTCACCTCGGACATCCAAAAATCACACTTCGACGGTTTAGCATAAAGTTTCTTTTCTCGGAGTACTCCTAGGACAAAGCGAAGATGCTGAGCATGCTCCTCGACTGACTTTGAGTAAACCAAGATGTCATCAATAAAGACGACCACAAACCGATCTAGGTAGGAATGAAATACCCTATTCATATAGTCCATGAATACGGCTGGGGCATTAGTCAATCCGAAGGGCATCACCACAAACTCGTAGTGTCCGTACCTCGTACGAAAAGCAGTCTTCGGAATGTCTAAGGCTCTTACCCTGATCTGATGGTATCCCGACCTTAGATCAATTTTGGAGAAAACTTGAGCACCTCGAAGTTGGTCAAGTAGATCATCTATCCTTGGTAATGGATACTTGTTCTTGATAGTGATTTTATTCAGCTGACGGTAGTCTATGCACAATCTCATGCTTCCGTCCTTCTTCTTGACTAGCAATACCGGAGCACCCCATGGCGAAGCACTCGGTCGAATAAATTTCTTGGAAATTAATTCCTCAAGTTGGGACTTCAATTCCTTCAGTTCAAGAGGAGACATCCTATATGGTGCTATGGATATTGGCCCTGCACCAGGCGCCAAATCTATGGAGAATTCTACCTCTCGTTCTGGAGGCAAAGAGGAGACTTCCTCGGGAAAAACATCTAAGAATTCATTAACAACTTGAATAGATGATAAATCCAATTCAGTTTCAGTTGATGCAGACAAAATAACAACAAAAGCTTCTGCACCTTGGAATAGCGACTGGTTGGCTGAAGCGAACGAAATAACACCATCATCTGTAGGTAGTGAATGTTCCGCTACTTCAGAAGGAAAATTAATTGCACGGTTGAAGCAGTCAATAGTAATGTGATTGGAAGTCATCCAATTCATTCCCAAAACGATCTCCATTCCTCTCATAGGCAGACAGATAAAATCAACAACGAAGTCCCTGCCTCCTATGGTGAGCAGACAGTTAAGGCATAATGATTGGGTTCGTACACGACCCTTTGCAGCAGTACGAATGGTGATTGGTTCAGATATAGGAGATACTTCTAATCCTAACCGTTCAGAACATGCTTCAGAGATAAAACAGTGAGTAGCACCAGAATCATACAAAATATTAACATTTTGATTAAAGAGAGAACCTGTACCCCTTATAAGATTATCAGCTGGTTTGATGGTCTTAGCATCCAGAGTGTTGACTCGAGCCTGTCTCGGAGCATCAGGAGAATCCAAGAAGGCTTTCCTTGACGGACAATTATTAGCATAATGGCCCACTTCTTTACAGAGGTAACACTGGTTCGGTCCCCCTTGACATTTTCCTCGATGAAATTTCTTGCAGAAGTCGCACTTGTTAGGCCTGGCAGAGTCACTTGACTGAATTTGTTTCCCTTTATCCCTATTCCCTCTATATCTAGGGTTTGAAGAAGTTGGCTCATTACCCTTCTTCTTATCCTTCCAGAATTCTTTCCTCTCAGCATACATTCTTTTAAGATCACTCTCAGCTGAATGAGCTTGTTGAACCAAAGCAGGATAAGTGGTCATGGAGTAAGAACTGAGACCTTGATTCACATCTCCTCTGAGACCTTGTCTGAACATTACCATTTTCCACCTATCATCAGTAGCGGTGGCCCCCAATTCATAGAATTGTGACAACCTTTCAAATTTTGCAGCGTATTCCCCAACTGTCATCTCTCCCTGTTTCAAACTCAGAAATTCCATTTGCTTGTCAAGTCTTTGGGAGTCGGGGAAATAATGACCCAAAAACAACTCTTTGAAGTTATCCCACTCAAGAGGAGTTCCTTGATTTTGAAGTATTCTACGAGCGTTAACCCACCAAGTGTGAGCATCCTCGTCCAGAGCGTTAGCAGCACAAATTACCTTTTCTCCTTCATTGCATTGCAAAGTATCAAAGATCCGTTCCATGGCATCTACCCAAAAATGGGCTTTCATTGCCTCGGATCCTCCTTTGAAGGTTGGGGGTTTCATCTTCAGAAACCGGAAATACATCCTGTTGGGATCCTCAGGTGTTGGCACATTGACTGGCTCAGCTGGTTGTGGTTGAGGCATCTGATGCATCTGCTGCATTTGAGCCATTTGAGCCATCTGTTGTTGTTGCATCAGCATCATGTCATTCATCATCTTTTGCTGAGTCTCGATGACATTCTGCATCCATTCTTGATGAGGATCAACAGGTGGGTTTCTTCTACCTCTCCCAGCCATGATTCTGCGAAGTATGCACAAAGTATTAAGTTGATCAGGCTCAATGTCTAATAGCATACTAAGAAAATCAGACTTAAAAGATGTAAAAGACTCTTAACATCTAAGTCCGACTAGGTCGAACCGCTCTGATACCAAATGTAACACCCCGGTATTTCTAGCATGTAGAGACACCAAAAGTGCACAAATGCGGAAAATTCAGAGGACACAGTTCCTGTTTAAATATTGGACATACAAACTTTTTCCGAAATAAAAACATAATCGGAATAACATCACTTCATCAATTAGAAGTTTATCGGTTACACACCGAATGGATTACAATATCCAAGTCCAAATACTAAACAGAAACACAAAACGGTTTATATAACTCATAATCAATACAAGTTTATACAACCAATAAGACAACAAAAGAACAAAGGATCCAACGACTAAGTCTTCGGCACCTCCAAGAGTATACCAACTACTCGTGCGTAATAGTCTTCCTTTTTCCCTGCTTCTCTGAAAAACAACAAATATGGATTGGGTGAGATAACATTATCTCAGTGAGTCCTACCGTGCCCCCTCACTGACACTCGGTTCAATTTATTAAACCGCTATAACAAAAGCTGACATAACAATGTCTTATTTATTAATCGAAATGCCGACCGTGCAACAACCACTAATCCCGGCAATTCGTGTTCATAATTATTAATCGAAACGCCGACCGTGCAAGAACCACTACTCCCGGCGAATCGTGTGTTTAACTTAGCATAAACCGGCCGTGCAAGAACCACTAATCCCGGTAACCCGTGAGTTGACCACGCCAAAACACATTCAGGGCCTAGGGTGAGGGCTCATGACTTCCCTTCCTAGTATGCTACTTGTCGGGTCGTCACCCAACGCAATACGTATGACAATACGCATCAAGTTCTCGAGAGTTAGATAATTTATATCTTTCGATCACCACATGGATCAATTACATAATAATCGGATAAACAATATCCATGTTGATCTATAACCCGTTTTGAGGAATTCATAAGTTAGACCTCCGGCATTATAATCATTTTCATTTGACATATATAAACATATATATTCAGTCAGTCCATCAATCGGTGTACCCACACGTATACTAGGGTTTCGGTTTTTCAATCAATTATGCTTTCGAATTCCTTTTCAAAAACATGAGTTGAACAAGTTCAAAATACGGTTGTTAGTAAGGCAACTTCATTTTAAATGATTGAGAAAGAGATTAGAAAAGGTTCGGGATCAAACGGAGCTCCGGAACGAGAAATCGGGAATCGGTGACAGAAGCTCACGCACGGTCCGTGCCCAGGGGCGCACGACCCGTGCGTGATTTGTTAAAATCACCCAGTCAAACCGAAAGGAGCGCACGATCCGTGCCCAGGGGCGCACGACCCGTGCGTCCCGTTTTATTTCCAACAGAACCAACCCGTATCAGGCGCGCGGTCCGTGCCCAGGGGCGCACGGTCCGTGCGACCTGTGTCTGTTACACAATTCCTCTTATTTCTCAATTCCGCTTTCCGTTTTCGCCCGAAATCGATTCCTAATTCCGATCACCTGAAACTCAGAAATTTTCCAGAACACATATATATATTTCCAGTAGTACATAATTCATTTCATTTCAATGATTTGAACAAAATCTCATTAAACCGTAAAAATACCGTTTTGACTCAAAAACGCTTTTCGATTCTAAGTCCTTCGAAAACCGAATAGTTGCCTTATCATTTGAAACAATTGCAGTTTTCAGAATTCATGAAAAATGTCCCTAATCCGTGAGTAGAACTCACCCGTGATATCGAAATTCGAGAGTCGAGTCGAGAGCGAAGTCACCGAAACGAAAGTACACGAACGATCCCTGCTAGAGCTCGAACCGATTTCCAAAACAGCGACCTCCACCACTAGAGCAACTGAAACAGCAACCTAATCTTTCACAACCCTTCCAAATCGAATTGCAAGCTTGAGGTTCCCTCCTCTTAACAGCAAGGCTGCACATGCAAGTCATCACCACATAGCTCCACCATTTTCATCACTTGGAGCTTCATGGGCATCAATGGAGATGAGGGAAAGAGTGAGAATCAGGCTTCAACAACAGGCTCATTGAATTCAGAATTGAAAATGGAGTGGGATGGAAGAGAAACCACTTACATGCACAAGGATTTGAGATGGGTCCCTCCTTCCTCCTCTTCCTCCTCCTCTACGCCTCCTCCTTCTCTTTTCTTTCTTATTTTCAGCTTTTTCTCTTTTCTTGCTGAAATGAAGAGTGACTAAGTGTGAGGGTGAGGCTGGTCAGGTGGGTATATGGGCTGGGGGTTTAAATGATGGGGAAAAGACCAAACTACCCCTAGTCCATTAAGTCATAGGTTAGGTGTCAAAATTTTCTCTTCGGCACAAAACTTCTCGATTAAATTCGGTTCCGATCCGGAATTCCTCAATTCCTTCGGTTCATAATTAATTATAACCTTCATAATTATAGATAAATAACTAGGGTATGAAAAGACAGATTTGCCCTTCGGCCCCAATTCCTGATTTTACTATGAATAGGCCACCCTTTAATGGAGAATAGGTTTTCTTGATACCTTTCTCGACATATTAATCCCTGAGACCCGACCAACTATTCCCACAAATAATTACTCGGTCCTAGGCATCATAATACGAGTCTTTTAAAAATTAGGGATGTTACATCCTATGTCCTGTTTATATTGATTTTTATGTTGTTTATGATATATGAGTATGTTGTTGTTATTGTTGTTGCCCGTTGTGATGATATGCGAATTGTTGCTCTGTAAGGTGAATTCCGAATAGCGTGCTAAGTGCTTGAATAAATGCATAATATGTAATTTGATGTTGGTGGTGTGATTGGTGCGTAATTTGATAAATTGTGCTACTCAAAAGATTCGGTTGTTGTGTTATAGGCGCATAGGGCGCCATATGAGCATGTGTTGTTGTTGCGGAATTTGATGTTTTAAGTGTTGTAGGCGCATAAGGTGCCATGGTTGTGATTTTAGTGTTGCTGGAAACGGTTGTTTAGGTGCGGAATTAGGCGCCCTTGAGTGGGGTGCCCTGCGCCAAGTTTTGACGTTGTTGGAATTTTGGCCACGGAAGTAGGCGCCCTTGTGCTAGGCGCCCCGTGCCAAATTATTGTGTTTTGGCTAAATTTTGATGTTGCAGGAAATGGCGCCCTGCTGCTGGGCGCCATGTGCTAAGTGTATTTTGTGTTGTGTTCGTGTGCCATGTGCCTGTGCTGTGTGTGTGTGTTGGTGATGCTTTGGTGTGGGTGTGTGCATAGGCGCCTAGGGCGCCATGGTGATGGTGATGATAGTTGTCCATATGGTTTTGGTGATTTCGAATAAAATTGACTTTTGGGTGAGTGAGGATTTTAGACGGTGGAAAAATATAATTTTGATGTTTTGAAATTGTGAAAAATGGATTTTTAGTGTTCTTGGTTGTCGCTGGAAGATCTGTCTTGGGCGCCCTGGTGATGGGCGCTGGATCCCCTTGTGTGTGTTGCTGCGCAGTGTGTTGCGCGCCTGGGCGCTGGGCGCCTGTTGTGCGTGCGTGCGTGCATGTGTTGCGCGCCTGGGCGCTGGGCGCCTGTTGTGCGTGCGGGTGTGCGTGTGTTGCGCGCCTAGGCGCTGGGCGCCAGTGCGCGTGTTGCCTGGTGCCTGGGCGCCTAAGGCGCCAGTTTTCAGCAGTGTTGCCTAATTTTTTCCCAGATTTGTTTTTAACGTAACTTTTGACTCGGGTGTCCGTTTTTGGTGGTTCAAAGTGCGTTACGACGCTCATTTAATTGTCTATCTGTTTGTCCAGGCCAAAACGAAAACTTAATATTTTTCCCCGGTTGTTTCTGAAAGTCCCAAGTGACTGTGTACTAGTTGTTTGGATTGGAAATCGCTACTGTTCCTTTTAAATAAAATGTTGGTGTTCTTCATGAGACTAAGGTACTGTTCCTTGTAATTTTAAATGGTGTTGTCACGGTGAAAGTAATGTGCTGTGTAACAGTGTGGTATGCAAATATATATATATGGTGTATATTATTATTGGTGAATGGGGTCGGTGATCCTCTTTTGGGTGTTGGTGAATAAACAAACTGTTGGTGAATATGCTATGGCATACTTTTATTTGGTGATTCTGGTGTGTGATGCATTGTCATGGTGTCGCATAATCATATGCATGATCTTTGGTGAATAGGCTTCGGCCTCGGGCTTCGGCCTTATTATAAATTTTGGTGAATGCCCTCAAGGCTCATTTTTGGTGATGGATCCACATGCATATGCCCGTGGAGTTTTGGGTTGCATCTCATACATTAAACATACAGTTGGTGAATGTTTTGGTGATTATTTATTTGGTGATTGTTTGGTGATTACTTTTATTTGGTGATTGTTTGGTGAATATTTAGTTGGTGATGAATTGGTGATTAATTTCGGTTGACTGAACTGGTGATTAAAGTGAATATTGCTGTGATTGATGTAGTCCTGTATCTGTACATACTACTCCTTATGCACTTTATTATAGGGTTTGAGACTCACCCCTTTTGTTGATTTTACTTTACAGGTAACCGTACTTGAAGGCTTTGACCTTCACTCCCTTGAGTTCGAGTCGCTCTGATACGTAGCACCTGGGGGGCGTCTTATTAGATAGTGATTTTGTCTTGTACGACTTGTTGGATTTTATTTTAACGTTGTAATAGTATTTTTGAGTAATGGCCCGCCCATGATGCCACGTAATGATTTTAATTTAAGTTAAACAATTGACGTGTTTTTGAAGTAAATGTAGCATTCCGTTTCAAAAAAAAAAAAAAAATAATTTGTGCACTCTGATAATTGTTATAAATGAAAGGGGTAGAAACGGGTGTTACATCTTATGCTTAAGTGTTATTGTCTTTATACTGTTAGACCATTTTTGGTGATGTATTGGTTTTGTCTTCGAACTTAATTATTATTCCGCTGCTGGTAGTGACTGTATTTAGTTGATGTGAACTAAACGGTTTTCTTGTCATGGTGCTATGTATCTTGTGGTTTTAATTGAACTATGAAAGTTGAAGTTTTTGATTTTAATGGAGTAAGTGTAGCACTCGCTTAAATTGTTTTAAAAAAAAAAAAGAAACTCTGATTTTATTAAATAGTAAGGTTACTAGAAAAGGGGTGTTACAAGGCCTGTTCCAAAGTCGTAGCCACAGTGGCTGCGGGGATGGTCTGGGCACTCCCTTCTCTGGTCGAGGTGAGCATCTGAAGCGTCTCCCTCATTCTATTATAAGCTCTCGCCCTTTATTTCCTCCTCTTCTGTGAAGGAGATTTAGAGGCAACCCCAGGCCCTTTGTTTCCTCCTTCGGGCAAAATTTTTTAACCAAAACCCACATTACAACACCAACTAACTAAATTTTTTAGCCTATTAACCAACCTGTCTTTTTACTGTTTTCTAGGTCATTGACTAAAAACATGGTTAATTGCTTAATTAGTTAATATTATTAGCCTAAAAACATGGTTAATTAGTGTTTTAAAGTGATTTTTTGCCTAGAAATTTTTGACTAAATATCATTACCGTTTAAAATAATTTTAATAGGACACCTTAAAAATATATATAAAAAAAGCAGTATTGAAAAAATTCTAAAAAAAGTAACAAAAAGGAAACGGGCCATCCAAAAGCCCATAGGCCAGCCCGACCCAGCAAATTTGTATGATCGGGCCAATCGGACCGGGCCAAAAAATGTAGTGTTGCTTTTGGGCCTCTATTTTTAGAGCCCGGCCCAGTCTAAAAACCGAGAAATCAAATCCACGAAATTAATTGGCAATCAGAAGCAACAATCATGCATCTTCTCAAGCTAGAATGCTGGGATTTCCACACTCACACCTCACAGACTCACTCAGTCACAGAGAAAAGAGAAGATGAGAGCACGAGAGAGAGATCAAAAATGATTAACTGAATTGTATATACTTCAAAACAGAATTACAAGCGTATATTAACTACAAATCTGATCTAACTAACTTTCACTGTAAACTGACTAAAATGCCCCTAAATCTTATATGGGTAGACAGAATTACCCTTTATTCTATCACTCTCCTTTAATTTTGTACTTCAGCACTGTAATAAGGAAAATACAGACACAATCATATACACTACACAGACATAGTGCTACCGCACTTATTCACAATACTTGGTGCTACAGCACCATACTCAGCACCAACACTTCACTTGGCACAACACCTGCACAACATCTTCAATGTTTTGAATTGATCAATCTTCAAGAGTTTTGTAAATATATCAGCTACTTGCATAGCAGTTGGACAATATTCCAAGCTCAACTTACCTTTGCTCACTTGTCCCCTAATAAAATGAAACTTGTTTCTATGTGTTTGCTCCTACCACGAGCAATTGGATGTTTTGCAAGAATAATTGCAGATTTGTTGTCTACCATTAAAGTAACAGCTCCACTCTTCTTGATTTTCAGTTCACCAAATAAACTGTGAAGCCACTGAGCTTGACATGCTGCCATAGCAGCAGCAATGTACTCTGCCTCACATGAGGATAGAGCCACAACTTGCTCTTTCTTTGAGCTCCATGAAATGGGTGCATTCCCATACATGAAGACATATCCTGCTGTGCTTTTCCGGTCACTATTGTCACCGCACCTGTCTGAATCACTAAATTCCAGCACTTCAATTTCATCTGTTGCACTGTTGTTTGGGAACAGAATACCACAGTCAAGAGTGCCTTTCACATATCTCATTATCCTCTTAGCAGCAAGGAAATGAGATAGCTTTGGATCCTCCATGTATCTACTAATCAATCCTATAGCATAAGACAGGTCTGGTCTTATGTGTAACACCCCTTTCTACCCGTTACTTTGTTTATAAAAATCAGAGTTTAAAAATCTCGTTCATAGGGAATGCTACACATACTTCAATAAAACGTCGCTTAGCAGTTTTTTGAAAAACAGTTCAACTCAATACTCATGCATTCGCGTAGCACATCACAAATAAGGAATCTCCCATCTCATTTTAACGTCACATATAAAACTCAACATAACACAATCAACTACGCAGCGGAAAATAGTAAAACATAACCAAATAGTCCACATGGACATAACAACCAAAAATCATTAAATAAATGCCGAGTTCGTTATCCCCCCCTGAGTGCTACGTATCAGAGCATGACGACTCGACTCGAAAAGTGAAGCTAATACCTTCACTGGGAATCACCTGCACGTTACCAACACGGGGTAACATTCAAACAGGAAAGGGTGAGCATCATTTCAGTCTATATAATAGAAAATAGGATAAGGACTAATCATGGGATACGCACTAGAATAATCAGCATCCAATACTCAAAACATCCACATCACAGTCATCATTCACATCATGTACAATAACTCATCTCATGTCATATAAATTTATGGAATGCAACCCACTAGCGGGTATATGCATGAAGGTACCTTTTCACAAAACGTCACTTAGCCACTCAGGCCTCATCATCACTTAGCCACTCAGGCCTCAAAACGTCATTGGTTTTATGCATATGGGCATGAGACACTATGACATGCACCACTCATTCACAAAATCACACAATTACTCAGATCATAGTCAACAATGTGACCCATCACTTACCTGTTTGCTCGCACGGAGCACAGCACCTGTCAAATTCATTAACATCACACAGCATCACTAGGCCACTTAGACCTTAACATCACTTAGCCACTCAGGCCCCCCAAATGTCACTTACACATAAACATCATTTAACTCAAACATTAGCCACTGAGGGCAAAAACGTCATTTGACTAACCACCAAGGGCATCCTCGTCATTTACACATCATTATCATTAACTTTGGCCACTAGGGGCAAAACAGTCATTTGACTAGCCACCAAGGGCATCCTCGTCATTTACACATTATTATCATTAACTTTGGCCACTAGGGGCAAAACAGTCATTTTGACACTACCATGTTAAAACTGTTGTTTATACACCAAAAGGGATTTTTAAAGAGTTCCACGTCATTTTCAATGTCACTGGGACGATCACCGGGGACAACCACTTGGGCGCCCACAAACAGTCAGAAAATAACAATTTTTCATTCTTAAAAATTGAACCCACAAATAGACAACGTAAAAAGCTTCACGACACTTTTCGAATCGTTCAAAACGGACGTCTGAGTCAAAAGTTATGATAAAAATAATTTTTGGAAAAATTAGGCAACATCCTGGGAACAGGCGCCTTAGGCGCCCAGGCAACCAGGCAACACGTGCACTGGCGCCCAGCGCCCAGGCGCACAAGGCAACGCACACAGCACGGGCGCCTAGCGCCCAGGGGCAACAACGCGCGCACAGCGCAGCGCACACGGACACGGGCGCCTAGCGCCCAGGGGAACAACGCGCAACACAGCGCAACACAAACAAGACACGGGCGCCTAGCGCCCAGGCGCAACAACGCAACACGCACGCCACAGGCGCCCAGCGCCCAGGCGCGCCAGACACGCACAGCACACACGCCATCAGGCGCCCAGCGCCCTGCACAGGCACTCAGCGCCCAGAAAAACAGCAGCACACCCAGAATTTGTTCAACAATTTCTTCAACACTAAAAATTGTTTTCTTAACAACTTTAAAATATAAAACTCAAAATTTTCCAGCAACTAAACATACACATATTTTAATTAATTTCTCAAAAATTCAATTGGGCATTGTCTTCCCTATCCCCTTGGCGCCCTAGGCGCCTATACACCATCCATCCAATTTTGCGAACAACACAAGCAAATCCAACACAATTTCAGTTTCATGATCAATTCGAATGACACAAGTCACCAACACAAACGCATACATATCAAGAATTTCAGTCTCATGATTAGTTCCACTTCGCATACACACATAGATATAATGGCCAACACCAACAAAGCATCAAGAACACATCAAGAATCATGCATACATCAATTCGCATACATCTATATATCAAAACCAACATCAACAATGCATCAAGAACTCTATTCTAACCCTAGATCTAGGACTCATCATATGAACTATTAAATAGAGTGATAGAGCTCCCCTAACCTCGAAATTGAAGAACGGAGGCTCCGGAGATAGTCACGTACAGGACCACAGCAACAAGATCACGTTCTTGCTCTTCCTTGGTTGCGACTTCTCTCCTCTTCCTCTTCTCTCCTTACGGCGCCCTTCCTTGCTCTCTCTCTATCTCACGCTATTTTTCTTTCTTTCTTGCGTTTTCTCTCTTGCTTTCGCGAATGCCACAAAAACCTAGCCCCCACTAACTAACCACTTCGCCTATATTGTGGATCATGGGCTTGGGCTTTCCACTTAAGCCCAAGTCATGCAAGTGGCGCCTCCACTCCCTCCTAATACCACCAAAATAAATAAAATTCTAATTAATCACGTTATATCAAATAATTTAAATTAAATCCGCAATTACTTAATTAAATAAATTAATTAAATAATTTTAGGGTGTTACAACTCTCCCCCACTTAGAATATTTCGTCCTCGAAATTTACCTGATTAAACAACTCTGGGTAGGATTCTCGCATCTTGCTCTCTAGCTCCCAAGTCATACTCTCGCCGGCAGCTCCTAGCCAGACCACTTTCACTAATGCAATCTCTTTGCCTCTAAGCGCCTTCACTTCACGATCTTCAATCCGTACGGGCGTCGTCTCCACAGTGAGATTATCCCGCACCTCTACATCGTCCATATGGATCACATGAGATGGATCCGAAACATACTTCCGAAGTTGTGACACGTGAAACACGTCATGCAAGTTCGAAAGATTTGGCGGTAAAGCCACTCTATAAGCCACATTTCCAATTCTCTCGGATATCTGATAAGGACCAACAAATCGAGGAGTGAGCTTCTTCGATTTCAACGCCCGACCAACACCGGTAATAGGAGAAACCCTCAAGAACACATGCTCACCCTCCTGAAACTCTAAATCCTTCCTCCGCTTGTCATGATAACTTTTCTGACGACTCTGCGAAGCCTTCATCTTCTCACGGATCACCTTGATCTTCTCCGTGGTCTCCCGGACAATCTCCGGACCCAACACTACACTTTCTCCCGACTCATACCAACATAACGGTGTCCTACACTTGCGACCATACAACGCTTCAAACGGTGCCATCCCGATACTGGAATGGTGACTGTTGTTATAGGTAAACTCAATCAATGCAAGGTATGAATCCCATGAACCCCGCTGTTCCAATACACAAGCCCTCAACAAATCCTCTAACGACTGAATTGTTCTCTCTGACTGGCCATCGGTTTGAGGATGATACGCCGAACTCATTTTCAACTTTGAACCCAACTCCTTCTGCAATCTCTTCCAAAACTCAGAAGTGAACCTCGGATCCCTATCTGACACAATACTCTTCGGAACACCGTGCAACTTCACAATTTCTTTGACATAGACCTCTGCCAACCTCGACACCGGATAAGTGATATTAATAGGAATAAAATGAGCAGACTTCGTTAACCTATCAATGATCACCCAAATAGCGTCATGACCCTTAGCTGTATTTGGTAACCCAGTCACAAAATCCATCGCTATGCTATCCCATTTCCACTCTGGAATTTCCAACGGTTGCATTAGCCCTGCAGGCTTCTGATGCTCAACCTTAGATTTCTGACAGGTCAAACAGGCATACACAAACTGTGCCACATCTCTCTTCATACCATACCACCAAAACATCTTTTTCAGATCTTGATACATTTTCGTCGCTCCAGGATGGATACTCAACTTGCTACGATGTCCTTCCTCTAAAATTGCCTTTCTCATTTCTTTATCGTCAGGAACACAGATCCTACCCCGGAACCTCAACACACCGCTGGAATCTAATTTGAAATCTTCATCTTCAGATTGACCAACCCCATTAATTAAATCCACTAACTTAACATCTGACTTCTGAGCCTCTCTGATACTGCCTAGGAAATCATTATCGATCTTCAACATTCCCAGCTTGACACTGCGAGGTGTCATTTTACAAACCAAACTCAAATCTCTGAATTCCTCAATTAACTCTAATTCTTTCACCATCATTGCCGACATATGTAAGGACTTTCTGCTTAAAGCATCAGCCACGACATTAGCTTTGCCGGGATGATAATTCAAACCAAAGTCATAATCCTTCAAGAGTTCCAACCACCGACGCTGTCTCATATTCAACTCTTTCTGATTGAACAGATACTTTAGACTCTTATGATCGCTGAACACTTCGAACCTCGAACCATACAGGTAGTGCCTCCAAATTTTAAACACAAAAACCACAGCAGCCAACTCTAAATCATGCGTAGGGTAATTTTTCTCATGAACCCGCAACTGCCTCGACGCATACGCAACAACTTTCCCATCCTGCATCAACACACCACCGAGACCCATCTTCGAAGCGTCAGAATACACCACGAACGGTTCCTCTGGATTAGGCAACGTCAAAACAGGTGACGTCGTCAATCTCTTTTTCAGTTCCATAAAACTTTCCTCACACCGAGCATCCCAAACAAACACTTTACCCTTGCAAGTCAACTGAGTCAATGGAAGGGCCAACTTGGAAAAACCCTCAATGAACCTCCGGTAGTACCCAGCCAAACCCAAAAAGCTTCTAATCTCTGTTACGGACTTCGGAGACTCCCACTCCAACACTGCTTCTACTTTTGCCGGATCAACCGCAATACCATTACCAGAAATCACGTGCCCAAGAAAACTCACCTCTTTCAACCAGAACTCACACTTCGACAACTTAGCGTACAACTTTTTCTCTTTTAAAACTTCCAACACTGACTTCAGATGCTCAGCATGCTCCTCATCTGACTTAGAATAAACTAGAATATCATCTATGAAGATTACCACAAACCGATCTAGGTAATCATGGAAAATACGGTTCATATATTCCATAAATACACCAGGAGCATTGGTCACACCGAACGGCATCACTGAATACTCATAATGCCCATACCTTGTTCTGAACGCCGTTTTCTGAACATCCTCATCCTTTACTTTAATCTGATGATATCCGGACCTCAAATCAATTTTGCTGAAAACACGAGCACCCACTAACTGATCCATCAGATCGTCGATCCTCGGAAGCGGATACTTATTCTTGATAGTTACCTTATTCAACTGACGATAGTCCACACATAGCCTCATGCTCCCATCTTTCTTCTTCACTAACAATACCGGAGCTCCCCACGGCGATACACTTGGTCTCACAAACTTTTTCTCAAGCAATTCTTCAAGTTGCGTCTTCAACTCCGACAATTCCGACGCCGACATTCTGTACGGTGCCATAGACACAGGCCTCGTACCGGGTACAAGATCAATCGAAAACTCAACTTCTCTTTCCGGTGGCACACCCGGAATCTCATCAGGAAAGACTTCAGGAAACTCGCGTACCACTTTCAGTTCTTCAATAACGGCCTGACTCTCAGCAGACAACGAAGCCATCAACGCAAACAACTGAACTCCCTCTTTCTTCAACTTCTTCAGCTGACCAGCAGATATCAAAACGGAACTTTCCTCACCGAAACTAACCGACTTGCTACGACAGTTGATATGAACGTGATTATTCTCTAACCAGTCCATTACGAACTATCACTGCAGCACAAACTAAAGATTTAGAACTAATCTATTGTCATAAGACACTATGACAGGACAACATTGGCCGGACAGACCGAACTGCTCTGATACCACTAATGTAACACCCCTTTCTACCCGTTACTTTGTTTATAAAAATCAGAGTTTAAAAATCTCGTTCATAGGGAATGCTACACATACTTCAATAAAACGTCGCTTAGCAGTTTTTTGAAAAACAGTTCAACTCAATACTCATGCATTCGCGTAGCACATCACAAATAAGGAATCTCCCATCTCATTTTAACGTCACTTATAAAACTCAACATAACACAATCAACTACGCAGCGGAAAATAGTAAAACATAACCAAATAGTCCACATGGACATAACAACCAAAAATCATTAAATAAATGCCGAGTTCGTTATCCCCCCCTGAGTGCTACGTATCAGAGCATGACGACTCGACTCGAAAAGTGAAGCTAATACCTTCACTGGGAATCACCTGCACGTTACCAACACGGGGTAACATTCAAACAGGAAAGGGTGAGCATCATTTCAGTCTATATAATAGAAAATAGGATAAGGACTAATCATGGGATACGCACTAGAATAATCAGCATCCAATACTCAAAACATCCACATCACAGTCATCATTCACATCATGTACAATAACTCATCTCATGTCATATAAATTTATGGAATGCAACCCACTCGCGGGTATATGCATGAAGGTACCTTTTCACAAAACGTCACTTAGCCACTCAGGCCTCATCATCACTTAGCCACTCAGGCCTCAAAACGTCATTGGTTTTATGCATATGGGCATGAGACACTATGACATGCACCACTCATTCACAAAATCACACAATTACTCAGATCATAGTCAACAATGTGACCCATCACTTACCTGTTTGCTCGCACGGAGCACAGCACCTGTCAAATTCATAAACATCACACAGCATCACTAGGCCACTTAGACCTTAACATCACTTAGCCACTCAGGCCCCCCAAATGTCACTTACACATAAACATCATTTAACTCAAACATTAGCCACTGAGGGCAAAAACGTCATTTGACTAACCACCAAGGGCATCCTCGTCATTTACACATCATTATCATTAACTTTGGCCACTAGGGGCAAAACAGTCATTTGACTAGCCACCAAGGGCATCCTCGTCATTTACACATTATTATCATTAACTTTGGCCACTAGGGGCAAAACAGTCATTTTGACACTACCATGTTAAAACTGTTGTTTATACACCAAAAGGGATTTTTAAAGAGTTCCACGTCATTTTCAATGTCACTGGGACGATCACCGGGGACAACCACTTGGGCGCCCACAAACAGTCAGAAAATAACAATTTTTCATTCTTAAAAATTGAACCCACAAATAGACAACGTAAAAAGCTTCACGACACTTTTCGAATCGTTCAAAACGGACGTCTGAGTCAAAAGTTATGATAAAAATAATTTTTGGAAAAATTAGGCAACATCCTGGGAACAGGCGCCTTAGGCGCCCAGGCAACCAGGCAACACGTGCACTGGCGCCCAGCGCCCAGGCGCACAAGGCAACGCACACAGCACGGGCGCCTAGCGCCCAGGGGCAACAACGCGCGCACAGCGCAGCGCACACGGACACGGGCGCCTAGCGCCCAGGGGAACAACGCGCAACACAGCGCAACACAAACAAGACACGGGCGCCTAGTGTAACACCCCAAAAAATAATAGATTAAATTATTTAATTAGTTAAAAGAAATTGGGTGGTAGAAATAATAATATAATTATTATTTATTACTTATTAAAATGAGTATAAGGTGTTTTAAATAAAATAAGGAGCAGTATTGTAATCGGATAAGGTGTTGTAATTAAATTGGGCTTAAGCTGCGGGGAAGCCCGCAATCCAAGCCCGACAACCTAAGCGCATATAAAAGCTGAGATTTTAAGGTTTTGGTTCATTTTGAGAAAAAGAAAGGAAAAATGCGAATAGAGAGAGTGGGAAGGGAAGGAGGGCGCGGCGCCCATGAGGAGAGGAGGAGAGGTGAAGTGCGCAAATCTCAAGGAGAAAAAGGAGAAGGGTCGTGTTGCGGGTTCTTTGGAGCTTACGTATGGAGTTATCGTGTTCGTCATAATCTAAGGTAAGGGTGGGTCTCATCTTCTCTATAATTGGGAATTATGATGGGTTTTTATGTTTGGGTAAGGTTCTAAGTTAATTGTTAAATTGATTGTGTAATTAATTTCATGATTGTTGTGATAATATTTTGAATTGGGTGATTTATGGTGTCTTGGTGTCAAAAAAATTGATTACGTGACTATGTTTGCCTCTAGAATGTTTGATATGTTGACTCAATGAGAAAGTATGTGAATTATGATGAATAATTGATGTTTGTTGATATGTGTGATTGAGACATGAATTTAATTGGTGATTGGTGACAATGATTATTCATGAATTGGTGTTGAATTGGTGATTTGAACATAAGGTGTCTATGTCTCAATGTCATAATTGTTGTGGTCATTGGCGTGGCATGACGTGGCCTTAAACCCGAATCGGGACGCCTTATATTTTGGAGTTTATGTTGGTATTCGCGTGGCATGACGTGGCCTTAAACCCGAATTGGGAGCGTGACAAGTTTCGGGGTCAAAAAAAAATTGATGTGTCGTGTTGTGTATTTTCTGAACACTGTTTCGTGTTTTCGTAAACTGGCACTGTTTGGTCGACTCAAAAAATTGGTGGCTGATTGCGTTAGAAAGTAGACTTAACGCCGGTCGTTTTGGCACTGGTTTCGTTTAAATCGGAGTTGTGTAGCTCAAGTTATAAGTCTCCAAAGTCGGGTCACAAAATTCTGTCCGAATTGGTACCTCTCTGTAGTAAATTGAAAAACTGTACCAGTTGGATACTTATTTTGAAAAATGAAAATCACAGGCTGAAACTACACTCAAAGAGCTTTCCAATGAGTGGTCTTTTGTTGAAATCCGTTATCGTTTACTATTTTAATTAATTCGCCGAAGTAGGCGCACTGCTGCAGGAAAAATCTGCACAGTTGTTGTGTGTTGCTTGCTGTGTTGCTGTTCTGCTGCAGTGTTGCTGGCAGAACAGTGACAAATGTGTTTTTCGTCAAAAACTCGATTTTCTAACCACTTTTTCCCTAGCCAAATTTTGTATTGACCGAGCAACTTTTTATTGTGAACGTTTTGGCTCGAGCGGATATTCTGTAGCACTCACCATTTGGGAGATGTGCGCAAGTTTTGGTTTATGTGTGTGTTGCACAGTGACAGTGTTGCTGCCACTGTGCAGTGTTGCTGTCAAGACTGTTAAAAAATGGTTTTTTGTGGAAAACTCGATTTTCTGAGCACTTTTTCCCTAGCCAAATTTTGTATTGACCGAGCAACTTTTTATTGTGAACGTTTTGGCTAGAGCGATTTCATTTTATCCCGTGTCGTTTGTGAGTTGTCCCGGTGATGTCTAGGTGTGTCTAGGTGCGTCTAGGTGTGTCTAGGTGCGTCTAGGTGTGTCTTGGTGTGTCTAGGTGTGTTGCCTGGGCACAGGGCTCCGGAGCCCTGTGCAACATTTTTCCTCGGTTTAGCGTGCTGTTTTGGTCCCTATGTGCTGTTGTGGTCTAAAATGACTGTTTTGCCCCTAGTGGCCAAAGTTGATGGTAATGATGTGTAAATGACGAGGATGCCCTTGGTGGCTAGTCAAATGACGTTTTTGCCCTCAGTGGCTACGATTTGAGTTGATTGATATTTATGTGTAAGTGACGATGAAAACCCAGTGACGTTTGAGGCCCGAAGGGCTAAGTGATGTTAAGGTCTAAATGGCCAGTGACGTTGTGTGCTGATTGTGAATTTGACAGGTGCTGTGCTCTTGCGAGCAAAAACCGGTAAGTGACGGGTCACATAGTTGACTATGATTTGAGTAATTGTGTGTTTGTGTGTTGTGAGTGGTGCATGTCATAGTGTCTCATGCCCATATGCATAAACCCAGTGACGTGTTGGGGCCTGAGTGGCTAAGTGACGATGAGGCCTTAAGGGCTAAGCGACGTTTGTGAAAAGGTACCTCATGCATATGCCCGCGAGTGGGTTGCATTTCATACTCCTGCATGACATTGTGACGACTCGTTGTGCCGAGTAACTTGATGATGTAATTGACTGTTTTACCCTTGATGATGTAATTGACTGTTTTACCCTTGATGATGTAATTGACTGTTTTACCCTTGAAGATGTAATTGACTGTTTTACCCTTGATGATGTAATTGACTGTTTTACCCTTGATGATGTAATCGACTGCTTATCCTTGATGATTGACTTGATGTTCGTGATGTGGTTGATATAGTGTCTTGGCTCTAGCATAGTGCTTATCATACGCTTTATTATATTGTTAGATGAACTCACCCCTTCTGTTTGAATGTTACCCCTATGCGGTAACGTGCAGGTGATCCTTGAGTGAAGGCTTAGGTACCTTCACTAGCTGAGTCGGGTCGTCTGCTCTGATATGTAACACTAGGGAGGGGGATGAATGTTGTTTAAGTCATTTATGACTATTGTGGTTATTGGATTTTAGTATTGCAAGCCCGGCATAGTTGTAATGCCTTTTATGATTAAACTGTTGAATTTTTGATGTGAAGTTGTATTTTAACTGATAATGACGCTTTGAAGTTATTATAAGACTGTTTTTGAAAAGCGAGTTATTTGAAGTGTGACGTTTTAGCGAAGTAAGTGTGACATCCCTTGTGGTGTAAATAAATTTTGAAAACTCTGATATTTTTATTAAACAAATTACCGGGTAGAAAAGGGGTGTTACACCTAGCGCCCAGGCGCAACAACGCAACACGCACGCCACAGGCGCCCAGCGCCCAGGCGCGCCAGACACGCACAGCACACACGCCATCAGGCGCCCAGCGCCCTGCACAGGCACTCAGCGCCCAGAAAAACAGCAGCACACCCAGAATTTGTTCAACAATTTCTTCAACACTAAAAATTGTTTTCTTAACAACTTTAAAATATAAAACTCAAAATTTTCCAGCAACTAAACATACACATATTTTAATTAATTTCTCAAAAATTCAATTGGGCATTGTCTTCCCTATCCCCTTGGCGCCCTAGGCGCCTATACACCATCCATCCAATTTTGCGAACAACACAAGCAAATCCAACACAATTTCAGTTTCATGATCAATTCGAATGACACAAGTCACCAACACAAACGCATACATATCAAGAATTTCAGTCTCATGATTAGTTCCACTTCGCATACACACATAGATATAATGGCCAACACCAACAAAGCATCAAGAACACATCAAGAATCATGCATACATCAATTCGCATACATCTATATATCAAAACCAACATCAACAATGCATCAAGAACTCTATTCTAACCCTAGATCTAGGACTCATCATATGAACTATTAAATAGAGTGATAGAGCTCCCCTAACCTCGAAATTGAAGAACGGAGGCTCCGGAGATAGTCACGTACAGGACCACAGCAACAAGATCACGTTCTTGCTCTTCCTTGGTTGCGACTTCTCTCCTCTTCCTCTTCTCTCCTTACGGCGCCCTTCCTTGCTCTCTCTCTATCTCACGCTATTTTTCTTTCTTTCTTGCGTTTTCTCTCTTGCTTTCGCGAATGCCACAAAAACCTAGCCCCCACTAACTAACCACTTCGCCTATATTGTGGATCATGGGCTTGGGCTTTCCACTTAAGCCCAAGTCATGCAAGTGGCGCCTCCACTCCCTCCTAATACCACCAAAATAAATAAAATTCTAATTAATCACGTTATATCAAATAATTTAAATTAAATCCGCAATTACTTAATTAAATAAATTAATTAAATAATTTTAGGGTGTTACATTATGCAGTAGAGGTATCTCAGAGAGTCAACCATCTGTCTGTACAGAGTTGGATCAAATCCTTCTTCATTTGTATCTTTCACCAAGTTGACACCAGTGGCTGTTGGTGTACTAGCAGGGTTACAATCCTGCATTCTAAACCTTTTCAGCAAGTCTCTAGCATACTTGCCTTGATACATCACCATTTCAGCATCAGTTACCTTGAATTCAATTCCTAAGAAGTAGGAAATGAGACCCAAGCCAGTCATCTCAAATTCTTTCATCATCTCTCCTTTAAATGCAGCAATCTCACTCTCATTACTCCCTGTCACCAACAAGTCATCCACGTACAGACACATTATTGTCAAGTTAGCTGCGTTGGTACCCTTTATGTAGACTATGTGCTCAGTCACACATTTAACAAAGACAACAGTTGGTCACTATCTGACACAACGACTCGACGACTCGGCCGGACGGACCAACCATTGCTCTGATACCACTAATGTAACACCCCTTTTCTACCCGGTAATTTGTTTAATAAAAATATCAGAGTTTTCAAAATTTAATTACACCACAAGGGATGTCACACTTCAAATAACTCACTTTTCGAAAACAGTCTTATAATAACTTCAAAACGTCATTATCAATTAAACCACAACTTCGCATCCAAAATCCAACAGTTTAATCATAAAAGGCATTACAACTATGCCAGGCTTGCAATACTACATTCCGATAACCACAACAGTCATAATGACTTAAACAACATTCATTCCCCTCCCTGGTGTTACATATCAGAGCATGACGACTCGACTCAAGAAGTGAAGCTAAAGGCCTTCACTAAGAATCACCTGCACGTTACCAACACGGGGGCAACATTCAAACAGGAAAGGGTGAGCATCATTTCAATCCATATAATAGAAAATATGATAAGTACTAATCATAGGCTACACACTAGAACAATCAGCATCCAAAACACTAAATATCCACATCACAGTCATCATTCACATCACTTACAAACACTCATCTCATGTCATGTAGGCTCATGAAAATGCAACCCACTCGCGGGTATATGCATGAGGTACCTTTTCCTAAAACGTCGCTTAGCCACTCAGGCCTCATCATCAATTAGCCACTCAGGCCTCAAAACGTCACTGGTTTTATGCATATGGGCATGAGACACTATGACATGCACCACTCACAACACACAACCACACAATTACTCAGATCATAGTCAACAATGTGACCCGTCACTTACCGGTTTGCCAAATAAAGGCACAGCACCTGTCAATTCACAATTCACACACAAATAACGTCACTTAGCCTTTTAGGCCTTAACATCACTTATCCACTCAGGCCCCAAACGTCACTGGGTCTTCATCGTCACTTACACATAATTATCAATCAACTCAAATAATAGCCACTGAGGGCAAAACGTCATTTACACGTCACTATAAATAATAATAACCACAAAGGGCAGAACAGTCATTTACACATCACTATAATTAACCATAGCCACTAAGGGCGGAACAGTCATTTACACGTCATTATATATAATAATGTCCCAAAAGGGCAGAACAGACATCTTACACGTCATTATAATTATTATTAGCCACCAAGGGCAAAACAGACTTTTACACGTCATTACAATTATTATTAGCCACCAAGGGCAAAACAGACTTTTAACTCAAAAACATCACTAGAGACACCTGGGGCAGCCACATGGCGCCCATTCAGCAACACCCGCAAGGCACTAAATAAGTTACAAGTTTCTAGGAACCATTACAGCACAAGTCATCTCCCAACGACGTAGGGCCACGGGCACTTGGGCCACAGCCAACCATTTTCGGAAAATTGGGTCACTGCATTTTAAAATTGGACAATCACACAGACACTGAAATAAGGTTTCCAACGCACTTGGAATCGTCAAAAACGGAGTCCCGAGTCAAAAATTACGTTAAAAACAAGTTTAGGGAAAATCAGCACACTCTGGGAACACTGGCGCCCAGGCGCTGGGCGCCTAGACGCAACACAGGCAACACGCGCAACAGGCGCGCAACATTGGGGATCCGGCGCCCAGGGAACTTGGCGCAGGGAACAGAACTGGCGCCCTTGGCGCCCAGGCAAGGAGCAACACAGCGCAGCAGGCGCCCAGGGGAGGGGCCCCGAGCAATTTTTCGCAAACGTGATTATTTTTCGCAGGAGCCAAGGCAAAATGAATCCATATAATTATATAAGATTTTCAGAAAAGGGGCGGAGTAAAAATCCAAAGGGAACAAAAATTATCTTGGCGCCCATGGCCTAGGGACCCGACCAATTTTTCACAAAAACGACCAATTTGCACGGGAGCAGGGCTGGAACAATTTAACATCATTAGACGAGATATCCAGTGAAGGGACAGACCAAAACATCAAGGGAAACGGAAAGTAGCTTGGCGCCCATGGATGGGGATCCAAGCGCAAAAACTGGCGCCCAGCCACACAATTGGCAACACAGCGCCCAGGTTTGGGACCCCAGCGCCCAGCAACATGATTTTTGGCGCAACACAGCCCACAGCAGGGACCCCAGCGCCCAATACCAAGGAAATCAAGAACACATCACTCGTTTTCATCAAAAAACATCATGAATGCAATCAAATCACCAACATCAATTTTAAACCACATCAAATCATCAACCACACATATATGATCATATTATTAATTTCAATTCAACATGAATATAACTAAACACATGAACATCAAGAACACATGGTACTAGTATAAACCCTAGATCTAGGACCCATCATATAATTTATTAGATAGAGTGATAGAGCTCCCCTAACCTTTTCAAGAGAAGAATTCGATGCCCTAGGAGAAGTCACCTACAGAGCCACAGCGACAATGGAGACCCCTTCCTCTTGATCTTTGAATCCTCTTCTCCTTCTCCTCTTGGCCGCCCCCTTGCTCTCTCTCTCTTTCTCACGCTCCTCTTTCTCTCTTGCTCTCCCTCTTTTTCTCACGCTCCTCTTTCTCTCTTGCTCTCTCTCTTTCAATTTCGCAAATGCTAACACAAATCCCTAACCCCCAATTGGCTTGCCCCCTTCGCATATGATCTTGGATTATGGGCTTGGGCTTTCCACTTAAGCCCAAGTCTAACTAATTGGCGCCCTCCTCCCCTAATACCACCTACACCATTTAAATATAATTTTTAATTAATTAAATTATACCCAATAAATTAAATAAATTCCTAAATACTTAATTAACAAATTAATTAAATATTTTAGGGTGTTACAACTCTCCCCCACTTAGAATATTTCGTCCTCGAAATTCACCTGTCAACGCTAACACTCTCCCACTAAGGCCACCTAGACAACTAGTGCTATCAATCATGCTGACTACTATTACTCTGATTACCGGCGGTAAGTGCTTGGGCGACCGTCCCTCCTACTTGTTCAGCCAGGTAACTTCAAGCAGTAATAATCAGACTCACTCTCTACTCCGCTGCGCTACTCTGATAAACTAGCTCGCATCCTACCCCACTCATCTACCCATAAGGATAACAAAATACTTCAATCATCAATAGCATCACAACGAAATTCACAGGGTGCATAACAGTCGTACAACAAGTCTCATAATTTTGGTAACACGACGACAGTCATCCACAAACAACTTTGCCACCCAGGCGACATCAACAATCACCATTGCCACTCAGGCGACATCAACAACTACAATTGCCACTCAGGCGACATCAACAACTACAATTGCCACTCAGGCGACATCAACAACTACAATTGCCACTCAGGCGACACCAACAACTAAAAACCAACAACAGAGCAACATCATCAACAACACAATATTAACAACTCAGTCACACAATCGGGCACTAAGGCACCGGCAACGGTTAACAATCGAATTAGGCACAACTCATAAAAATAGGGGAAGCGCATAAGTTAGGAACAGTAACAACACTTTTCAGAAAAACTGCAACAATAATTCTCAATAACACAACATTTACATATAACATAAAAGCATATCACAAGATGTTCAAGATCAAAGGATTAAGGAATATGGCACTAAGAAAATTTTATGACTAAGAATCAGTGAACACCCAATGCACAAAAGTTCTAACAGCACAACAGTCGTACATTCGACATATCACTAAAGACGGTACTCCTTTTACCTCAAAAATATTTGTAAGCGGAAGTGCGAAAATGTGATATTTGAAATTACAGTCCAGAAGGTAGGGACAGTAACAGTTATTTTTGAAAGCACTGACAGCGGCCTTAGGAAGCAGCAACAACAACTTTTTAAAAAGGTAGCGACAATCATTTCCAGCAATAGTCATTTTGCAGAAACCATAACAATTATCCGAATAAAACAGCAACATTATTTTCTGAAAACAGCTATGATCATTTTTCAGAAACAGCGACAATTGTTTAAATAAAACTGCAACAGCAGTTTAAACAAAGCAGCAGTAGCATTCGACTTTTTAAAACAGCATGGCATTTATCATTCAAACAGCAATAGCAAATAGCATCAGGATAATCCACGAAACATTATCAACTAAGTACACAGGAACACGGTTAACATTTAAAACCTTATTACAACTAGTCAGCCCAAAAGAATAGTTACATTAACATTTACAGTAATTAGTTAATTCGGCCCAGTGCACAAGCGCCCAAAATGCACATTTCTAAATCTTACGATTTTTTAAAACCACGTAACGCATATCGCAAGAGTGCAACCGCTAAAACAAAATCCGAATCGTTTATAAAAGTGATTTTCAATGCTAATCTCGGCATCCAGCCGTAAAAGTGTTTAATGGACGTTCAAAAGCACTTTCAGAAATCACTTTACTTTTAGATTTTCAAAACCACATGATAGAAATCCAGAAGTAACAACCAAGAGATTTGTCATAAAACTCCGGCACTCAAGGTTACACCTAGAGGAAATTAGGCAAGTCAAAATAGTAACTCAATGATGTGGTAGTTCTCAGCTAAAATATTTACATCCGGTCGCAATTTTCCAAAAGAGTTGAGGACCAAATTAGTACACTTGAATGAAAGCATTTTCACTTGTAGTGATTAAAACACCACGGTAGCTATTAGTGCAGTAACAACTTAAAATAGTCCATAAAATAATTTTACAACGCATTCAGTTTCCAAACATTCAAACGTATTCACAGGATTTTTCGTAAAAGCTCAGCGTCGACCTCTTAAAATAGTTCGGACATAACAACATAAGAAAGTACGTGCGACTTAACAATCCACAGCAGCAGCAATTAATTCGACATTTTATGTAAAACACACAGAGCTCAATAATCAACTAAAACACATGTGAACATTTAAACAACATGACAATTCATTTAGAAGCACGCAGCAATAAGGTCAACAACAAGGATCACAACAGCAAAACACAGTTCTCACACTGAATACACAATAGGGCACACAGCACTAGTAGGGAAATCTCCCCCACTAGTTCACTTACCAATAGAAACTTTCCGGTGTACCTGCAACGCAAACAACGGTCAGCACTGAAAAGACAACAGTTGGTCACTATCTGACACAACGACTCGACGACTCGGCCGGACGGACCAACCATTGCTCTGATACCACTAATGTAACACCCCTTTTCTACCCGGTAATTTGTTTAATAAAAATATCAGAGTTTTCAAAATTTAATTACACCACAAGGGATGTCACACTTCAAATAACTCACTTTTCGAAAACAGTCTTATAATAACTTCAAAACGTCATTATCAATTAAACCACAACTTCGCATCCAAAATCCAACAGTTTAATCATAAAAGGCATTACAACTATGCCAGGCTTGCAATACTACATTCCGATAACCACAACAGTCATAATGACTTAAACAACATTCATTCCCCTCCCTGGTGTTACATATCAGAGCATGACGACTCGACTCAAGAAGTGAAGCTAAAGGCCTTCACTAAGAATCACCTGCACGTTACCAACACGGGGGCAACATTCAAACAGGAAAGGGTGAGCATCATTTCAATCCATATAATAGAAAATATGATAAGTACTAATCATAGGCTACACACTAGAACAATCAGCATCCAAAACACTAAATATCCACATCACAGTCATCATTCACATCACTTACAAACACTCATCTCATGTCATGTAGGCTCATGAAAATGCAACCCACTCGCGGGTATATGCATGAGGTACCTTTTCCTAAAACGTCGCTTAGCCACTCAGGCCTCATCATCACTTAGCCACTCAGGCCTCAAAACGTCACTGGTTTTATGCATATGGGCATGAGACACTATGACATGCACCACTCACAACACACAACCACACAATTACTCAGATCATAGTCAACAATGTGACCCGTCACTTACCGGTTTGCCAAATAAAGGCACAGCACCTGTCAATTCACAATTCACACACAAATAACGTCACTTAGCCTTTTAGGCCTTAACATCACTTATCCACTCAGGCCCCAAACGTCACTGGGTCTTCATCGTCACTTACACATAATTATCAATCAACTCAAATAATAGCCACTGAGGGCAAAACGTCATTTACACGTCACTATAAATAATAATAACCACAAAGGGCAGAACAGTCATTTACACATCACTATAATTAACCATAGCCACTAAGGGCGGAACAGTCATTTACACGTCATTATATATAATAATGTCCCAAAAGGTCAGAACAGACATCTTACACGTCATTATAATTATTATTAGCCACCAAGGGCAAAACAGACTTTTACACGTCATTACAATTATTATTAGCCACCAAGGGCAAAACAGACTTTTAACTCAAAAACATCACTAGAGACACCGGGGCAGCCACATGGCGCCCATTCAGCAACACCCGCAAGGCACTAAATAAGTTACAAGTTTCTAGGAACCATTACAGCACAAGTCATCTCCCAACGACGTAGGGCCACGGGCACTTGGGCCACAGCCAACCATTTTCGGAAAATTGGGTCACTGCATTTTAAAATTGGACAATCACACAGACACTGAAATAAGGTTTCCAACGCACTTGGAATCGTCAAAAACGGAGTCCCGAGTCAAAAATTACGTTAAAAACAAGTTTAGGGAAAATCAGCACACTCTGGGAACACTGGCGCCCAGGCGCTGGGCGCCTAGACGCAACACAGGCAACACGCGCAACAGGCGCGCAACATTGGGGATCCGGCGCCCAGGGAACTTGGCGCAGGGAACAGAACTGGCGCCCTTGGCGCCCAGGCAAGGAGCAACACAGCGCAGCAGGCGCCCAGGGGAGGGGCCCCGAGCAATTTTTCGCAAACGTGATTATTTTTCGCAGGAGCCAAGGCAAAATGAATCCATATAATTATATAAGATTTTCAGAAAAGGGGCGGAGTAAAAATCCAAAGGGAACAAAAATTATCTTGGCGCCCATGGCCTAGGGACCCGACCAATTTTTCACAAAAACGACCAATTTGCACGGGAGCAGGGCTGGAACAATTTAACATCATTAGACGAGATATCCAGTGAAGGGACAGACCAAAACATCAAGGGAAACGGAAAGTAGCTTGGCGCCCATGGATGGGGATCCAAGCGCAAAAACTGGCGCCCAGCCACACAATTGGCAACACAGCGCCCAGGTTTGGGACCCCAGCGCCCAGCAACATGATTTTTGGCGCAACACAGCCCACAGCAGGGACCCCAGCGCCCAATACCAAGGAAATCAAGAACACATCACTCATTTTCATCAAAAAACATCATGAATGCAATCAAATCACCAACATCAATTTTAAACCACATCAAATCATCAACCACACATATATGATCATATTATTAATTTCAATTCAACATGAATATAACTAAACACATGAACATCAAGAACACATGGTACTAGTATAAACCCTAGATCTAGGACCCATCATATAATTTATTAGATAGAGTGATAGAGCTCCCCTAACCTTTTCAAGAGAAGAATTCGATGCCCTAGGAGAAGTCACCTACAGAGCCACAGCGACAACGGAGACCCCTTCCTCTTGATCTTTGAATCCTCTTCTCCTTCTCCTCTTGGCCGCCCCCTTGCTCTCTCTCTCTTTCTCACGCTCCTCTTTCTCTCTTGCTCTCCCTCTTTTTCTCACGCTCCTCTTTCTCTCTTGCTCTCTCTCTTTCAATTTCGCAAATGCTAACACAAATCCCTAACCCCCAATTGGCTTGCCCCCTTCGCATATGATCTTGGATTATGGGCTTGGGCTTTCCACTTAAGCCCAAGTCTAACTAATTGGCGCCCTCCTCCCCTAATACCACCTACACCATTTAAATATAATTTTTAATTAATTAAATTATACCCAATAAATTAAATAAATTCCTAAATACTTAATTAACAAATTAATTAAATATTTTAGGGTGTTACAGCTGCCATGTCTTATTCTTTTCAATGGACCTCAACTCTTCTTTTATAGCACCAAGCCACTTAACATATTTCATTGCTTCTTCTACACTTACAGGTTCAGAATTAGTAAATAGAGATAGCTGCACTAGCTCACCCTCTCCCCCTACTGCTGAGTCTGATGTCAAGTCATAACCCTGTAATCTGATAAACACTTGTCTATTCCTCTGTGATCTTCTAACCTCTTCTTGCTCAGTTCCTGCTGCATCAGTATTAACTTCAGGAACAGGAACTGATTCATTCAATGAATCATTCACTGATGCTTCAATCACAACTCTTGAAGGCATCTCTTCTGTTCCTTTTTCCCAATTCCAGTCCCTAGACTCATCTACAATTGCATCTCTACTTACTTGTATATCTCTAGTTAATGGATTATATAGCTTATAACCACCTGTTACATGGTAACCAATCATAATCATTGCTTCACCTTTGCTATCCAGTTTTCTTCTAAGTTGATTGTTGTGTATTTTATAAATGTGCAAGTATACACAGTCACACAAGTAATATAGTAGAAATACAGGTCGAACCCACAGGGATTGTATTTAATTTATAGTTGTCATAACTTAGCAAATCAGTGTGTAACATAAAAACACTAGTTGGGGGCAGTAAAATAAAGGTTTGGTTTGCAAGAAAATAAAAAGGGAAACTATATGATGAAGACTAGTTGGATTGCTTTTCACTAAGTAACTTCTCTTATGTGTTAGGGCTATAACATTAGATGCTATAGCATTGAGTGCTGTAGCATATGTTGCGTGTATTTCGGTCACTTTCGCCAAGGTTTCGTGACGAGATCCTATGTCTAGGCTTCAAGTAAGTTCACCTCTGTATATTAAAGAACCCATAGTATTCACTCTATGAACTAAGCCCTTCTATGTCTAGGTTTGGGCAAGGATTGTTCTAAGTGTCCTTAGAACAACCACTCACTCACATCAATCTTTGAGATCGTATCATGAACCATTTCTGAACCCATGAATGCACTTGTTCTAGTTAGCTAATCCCAAAGTTTGAAAGCATTAAAACCCAAAGATTGAAATGCATACATCATAATATTATATTACTAACACACGAAGAGTTATTACAAAGTTTAAGCAATCCAACTAAAATGTGTTTTACTCATGGTGAGCAACATCAACAACTTACAAATAATGAAGTTCATATCAATAAACCGGAAAGTAGAAGAAGAATGTGCAAAAGATACACTCCTCCAACTCCTACGCATGAACTGGTGTGCTGACAGTGCTATAGCATGAGCAGAACACAATCTTCTAGTGGATGTTGATGATGGATCTTCAATGGATGCAAGAGGACAGCTTATCATTGTATTTTGCCTCAAAAACCAGAGAAGTTTGGTACTGGAAGATGATCTTGGATGATGGATTATAGAGTATGAAGTATATATCAAGTGTGGGAGTGAAACTTGTAACGCCCTAAAATAATTTAATTGATTAATTGATTAAATTATTGGAGGGATACAATATTTGTTTAAGTGGAATAATTTATGTATAATTGTTTTATTGTAGGAGGCGAAAAGAATTAAAAAGAGTGGTGTGAAAAATGGGCCCAAGCCACTTAAGTGACCCAAGCCCATTCCCATTTATCCTAAAACCTAAGAATTAGCTCTCATTATCAAGAAAGAAAGAAAAGGCAGCGAAACTGTGAGTGAGAGGAGAAGTGGGTTGCGATTTCCAGCAAGAAGAAAAGAAGAGTTTTAATTCATCTTGGCTTTAGGTAAGTGCCTTTGATCCTTTTCCCTTCCATTTATCCTTCTATTTCAAGTGGTGGTCTCAAACTCTTCCTTGTTCCATTTTTGCGATTTTTTTTCCCCATGGTTTTGGTGTTGGGTGCGTTTCGGCTTAGAAGAGGAGGAGAGGGGCTGCTGCGATTTTGGTGACCTTGGCTCGTCGTGTTGCGGGGTTTTGTACGTGACGCATTCATCGTGGTTTCGGGCATACAAAATTCGAGGTAAGGGTGAGCGTTTTCAATTTAATGTAATTGAGTATAAGAAGGGTTTGTGGGTTTTTTTGGTAGTGGTTGAATTCGAAACTTATATATGAAGAGGAATGATGGATTGAAGTATGATGTTGATATGCGAATTACCTTATGATGTGAGGAGATGCATTTTGCGAGTTTCCCCTATGTTGAAAATTTGAGAATTAACATTCGATTGTGCCATGAATTGAAATCGCATACCACTAAATAATTTAAATGATGATTCGTTGGTGACTTTTGAGTGAGCATATGTGTCCATGTGACTTATATTGGTGACCATACGTTGGGTTGTTGCTGTTTTAAATTTCGGTTTAGGTGCTGTTTTTTTTCTAGAGGAATAGGTGTTGTTTTATAAGGAAATGTGTGGCTGTTTTTACAAAAAAAATAGGTGCTATTTTTGTACAGAATTATGTTGCTGTCTTTATGAAAATTAGGGGCTGATTTTGCAAAGGATTATGTTGTTTTTCTTATGAAAAATAGGTGCTGTTTTATCAAGAATTGTAGTGCTGTTTGCTGTTAATTAAGGGTTGCTGTTGCTGTCAATTATATATTACTGTTGCTGTATTTAATCATGCTGTTTGCTGTCAATAAAATGTCGCTGTTTTTATCAATAAATTGCTGCTGTCATGTTGATGTTTTCACCAATAAAATGTCGCTGTTTTTACCAATAAATTGCTGCTGTCATGTTGCTGTTTTCACCAATAAAATGTCGCTGTTTTTACCAATAAATTGCTGCTGTCATGTTGCTGTTTTCACCAATAAAATGTCGCTGTTTTTACCAATAAATTGCTGCTGTCATGTTGCTGTTTTCACCAATAAAATGTTGCTGTTTTTACCAATAAAATACTGCTGTTTTGCAATTTAAAGTTGCTGTTTTTGCTGCTGTTTCAGCCTATAAAAGCTACTGTATTTCACTATGTTTGCTGCTGTTTTTGAATGGCATTCTACTGCTGCCTTGCAATTTAAAGTTGCTGTTTTGCCGCTGTTTTCAGCCTATAATAAGTGCTGTTTTTCCTCCACAAAAATCGTGAAGCCTTGCTGTTTTTCTTCAAAAATAAATATGTGTTGTTGCTGAAATTTCTACCAAGAAAGGGGGCTGTTTTTCTTAAAAATAAATACATGCTGTGGTTGCTGTCTTCTTCAAAAATAAATATGCGATGTTGCTGTTTCTTTCAAAAGAAAATATGTGCTGTAATGCTGTTTTTCTTAGAAAATAAGGTGCTGTTTTTATGAGGTAATGGGCTGCTGTCATGCTGTTTTTCTACAAATAAATAATGCTGTTTTAATCGAGTAATGGTGCTGTTTTATAAATAAAATGATGTTGCTGTTGCTGTTTCTTTTGATTAAAAAGGCTGCCGTTTTATAAATAAGAAGTGTTGTTTCTCAAATTTTAAAGAAGTTGTTACGCGAACCTTAAATATGATGTTTCATGGTGATGTTGTGATAAATTATGACGAACATGACGAGTTCACTTGATGAGTGTGTTTTATGATGACGAAGACGAGTACTACAAGTGAGTGATTTTGGTGTTTTGCACATGTGTCCATGGTGTCTCATAGCATGTGCATCTTATGACGAATAGGCTTCGGCCTCTTAGTGACGGTGTGCCCATAGCGGCTTATTTATGACGAGAAAACAGTGACGGTGTGCCCATAGTGGCTTATTATGACGAGTATGGTACCATCATGCATATGCCCAGGTGTGGGTTGCATCTTCATGCGCATACATTTTTTTTTATGACGAGTGATGTGAATTGTGATTTTTTTTGGTTTTGTGTGTAATGACGATGAAGTTGATATTAATGATGATGTTGTGTGATAGTTTGCTCATATTACTCTGCTGTATGCTTAATTATATTTTGTTGAAAATTCTCACCCCTTCTGCTTGGAATGTTGCTCTATTGTGGCAACGCTGCAGGTGACTCCGATTGAAGGACATGCTGCCTTCCTTTATAGCTGTTGAGATGTTTTGAGTCGCTCTCTGATATTGTAACACCTAGGGGGCGGGGTTGAAGTTGATAATTTATTTAACTAGCTGTTTAATGATTTTATGGATGTTTTGAGACGTGTTTGAGTGACCTTGGTGAGTTATTGCTATTTCCGCTGTGATGAGATTATTTTGAAGCTTAACTTTTGCGATGACTACGTTGGTGCATAAATTTTAATGACGAAGGCGATGAGTTTTTATAAATGAAGATGTGACATTTCTTTCCTACTAATTAAATATTATTTTTGAAAATGAAAGTACTCTGATAATGACGTGCACATTAAGGGGTAGAAAAGGGGTGTTACAAAACTCCTTTTATAGTGCTGATTTTTCCCTCCTTTCTTGCAAGTGGAGGAGACATATGGGTCTTCTTCACCAACTAAAGTGTGTTGTCTTATCTGTTGAACCAAGAACAAACACTCTTTGTTTTGTATGATAACAAATTACATCATGTCTACTAATGGTTCAAGTTGAATAAAGTACAGGACATGAATCAAAGAGCAGAAAATATTAAAGTGGAGCAGCTTGGAGAAGAAGCCACCTCAGAAGTCAAGACCTAATTGTTTATCCGCTTTCATTAGGACACAGTGTAAGGTCCTATCACTTAAGGTCTATGACATTTAGTAATTGAGAGATGATTTTTCAAAACATGCATGGTGCATCAAAACAAGCTTTGAAAAATATTTTATACAAATGCATGCATGCATAGGGTGGCACATAAACTTAAAAACAATTTTGTGAAAAGCTTGAAATCGATTCCTATCATTATCTAAAGCATGAAATCGATTTCCTAATCAATTATGAAGCAATAAATCGATTTTCTAATCTATTGTGAAGCAAAGAATCGATTTCCTAATCTATTTTAATGTGCACAATCGATTTCCTAATCTATCTTTAAGGTGCACAATCGATTTCCTCAATCTATTGGGAAGCACATAATCGATTTGATCCTATACTTAAGTCTAAGCAAAGAATCGATTATGAGCTTCATTCAATTAAGCATGAAATCGATTTCCATCATTTTATAAAGCCAAGAATCGATTCTTCACTCATTTAACTAAGCATGAAATCGATTCCTTTGATTTCTAAAGGCAAAGAATCGATTCCTATGATTTTGCACTTCATACATAATCGATTCCTTCAATGCATTAATGATTCCTAACATTTTTCTAAGCCTATAAATAGGCAGGTGTGTCTCACTTTCAAATCACACCATCACACCTCAACATACCACACATCACTACAACTTCATACGAATTCTAGATCTGAGAAAAGAAAAAAAAGAGCTTTCATTTTCAAATAATCTTTTTGAAGTTCTTCTATTTTCAAAATCATTCATCTCTTTCAGTTGCTATAGTGTTATACTATCTGAAGTGTGTGGATCATAGATTTGCTATTGTAAACATCTATTTTGAGGTTATTGCGAAATCCTGGGAGGTGTTTTTGGGTCGTTCAATTGGGTGATTGAAGTGATTGTGAAATCCTGGGAAGTGTTCTTGGGTCGTTCAATCCACTAGTACAAAATCTAGAAAAGAATTGGACTTTTTAAGTCGGTTGCCCACATATCCGACTTAAAAGGTAGATGTGGTGAGAAACTTGTAATTAAGATGAAAATAAAATTCTAGCGTCTAACCCTTTAAGTCGGACGATAATTTATCTGACTTTAAATGTTATTTCTAAACTAAAACATATGTATCATTTGCGTTGAAACCCGTACACCCAAAAAAAATTGTGTTGAAACCCTATCGCTTCCCTACAAACCTTCGTTGCCTTCTTCCTCTTGCCATTGCCTTCTTCCAAACCTCCCTCATTCGTTCTGCAACTCATTCCTTGTGCGCCCTCTTCTCTCAAGCTTTCTTCTCTCTATCTTCTTCAATCTTTTGTGATTCCGAGTTGGAACCAAGACTTCTTCTATTGCAATTTCGGCTTCTGCAACGGCTTCGATTTTGACCCTAACAACTTGGAAAATTTCAGGATGGTAGGAGGAGTAATGATAGACAAATCGCAATGGTTGAAGCTCAAATGTAGCAAAGCTTCTTTTAGACCTATGTTTTCCCTTTTTACTTTCAATTTTTGCATCTTAATTTGTAATCTTCTCGAAATTAAGGTTTTGATTTGTTGATTTGTTTGCAGCTAGTGGTTTTCAGTTTCGTTAGGGTTTATTTCAAGACACCAGGTACTTGTTTCTATTGCTTAACTCTTTTAGATATTCTTCTCTTTCTAGGTTTTAGCGATCTGCTTACAAACTCTATGTTGAGTGTTTTTGTGTTGTTCATAATGACATTGTTACTTCATTGTTGAACAAAGGAGGATTTACTTCTGTTTTTGTGTTGTTCATAAAAGATGATAGTTATATATGTAGTATTATTTTAAGCTCCAGCCTTGATTGTGAACCAGTTGTGGTGATAGTTTTATTTTAAGAGTGCACAAAATTAAGAAACACTGCATTAGTTGGAGTGTAAAGTTGAAAAATTATTTAAGTCCATAGTGTGAAATCGGGTCTGGTTTCATGTAATTGTTTCTTATAATGAATTGTGGGTTGAAGGTTTATGGAATTTTGAATACTTCTCTTATTTCAGGAATGAAGCTACTGGTCTTGGTCTTTGCATTGTTAGGAACATGGTGGGTAAGGCCTCAATGTGTAAAGTTTCTAATAAGTACAACACAATATCATTCGTAATAAAGGTGTTTGCTGAAAGAAAAGGGATATGTTTTCCCAACACATGTAAATTCATGCAGATAGGTGAAGTTGATATCAACCACTTATATGAAAATAACTGTTAAAAAAACATTGTTTTAACTTTTGAAGAGTTTGGTTCCATGTTAAGGTTTACCTGCTTCCTTTGTGTGTCTTCTAAAATAACTTCCTTTGATCTCATTACCACTGTTGGGTGGCAAGGTTGGTGAGTATCTCTAATAAGTTTAATTTCTGTTTAGTCTGAATATTTATATTAAATTAAATCAAGTCACATAATAAGAAATCAGTGTGCCAAGATGTGAGCGAGCTTGTGTTCTTTGATAGGAGTGAGTTTGAGTTGGAAGAGTCGCTTCGTGCCTTTGCTGAGATTCTTGGGAAGGGTAGTTCGTGAATTGTTTATAGAGCAGTTCTTGATGATGGTTTTGCTGTTGCTGTTAAGGGCTTAAAGATGCTAACCCCTGTGCTAGGCATGAGCTTAGTAGATTAATTTAGATGAACATAAATTTGGTGAAAATATTAGTATTTGGTCGTTGCTTGAAATTTTGGTAGATTAATGAAAAATAATTTAATGTTTAGTACTTTTAAAGTGGGATATTTAAATGTCCGACATAAACGGTGTCCACGTTAACAGAAGTAAGAAAGCGAGAAATTTGCTACCATGAAGCAAGAGTTGAGGGATGAGTTAAAGGAGGAGTTAAGGGAGGAGTTGAGGGGGGAGTTAAGGGAGGAGTTAAAGAAGTACAAAGATTTGAAGCAAGATTTGAGGGATGACTTTGGTGACCCTCCCAATGATCATATTTCTTTGAAGAATACAATTGGTTCCAAAGCTAGTTGTTCACCATCCCTTGTGGAGGAGCCGCTCAAGAATGACTGGCTAAGAGAGTTGTTTATTGCATCTTATGACATGACAGGAGATATCAAGTTCGACTTAGACCATGAGCCCCAAGAACATTTCTACATTGGATCCAAGGAAATTATAGATATGATTAAAGGGAATCATCTTGAGTTGAGCCATTTGGGTATATGGTGCACGTAAGTACATATTAGTTATTTGTAAAACTTATTCCTAAATATTTTCGAGTTATAGTTATTGAACATCTTGTTTTAATATTTTAGGTATTTGCATCGCGAATGTATAGCAAGGGAGATTAGTCATGTGTATGGATTTTTAGATCCATACAAAGTTTGTGGTAGTTTTGGCTACAAAGCAGGGACCATCCAATCATATATCCAGAAGATGCTAATTGAGCAAGACAAAACATGCTTTCTAGCGCCATATTTGATCGGGTAAAGTATCAATTGTCTAAATGTAAAGTGTATCAATTCTTTGTCTGATTATGATTTAATTATTGTTGTCTAATTCTGCAGCAAACATTGGCAATTGTTTGTCATTTTTCCTATTTCTAATACAGTTGTTTGGATGTGTTCGCTTCACAATCCTCCACCCGAGGAATTGGTTGAAATAGTTAACAAGTATGTTGTCTTTTATTAGTGGTCATAATTCTGTGATTTAAAATACTTTACACTTATAGCTTACTGTTTATAATATTACCAGTGCTATGAATGTATGCTACCGGGCGAAAGGGCTTAGGAAACCAAAGCCTCAATGGGTGACACCCAAAGTAAGTATTTGCTTTGACAATTCCTATTTAAAATGGCTAAGAAAATTGCATGTTGGGAATTGTGTGCTAGGAATTGATTTAATATAATAGTATTTAATCCAATCATAGTAGTTTGACACACTTCAACTTCATCAGTAAAGATGCTAATTGAGGCTGCAGTAACCAACTTATAGATAATAGAGGATATGCTAGTATCTGATTATGTGTTGCAGTGTGTTCTAATAACACGTGCCCCATTTAGTTCAGTTGATTAGTTAGCATGCTGTTAGTGCTGCTGACTAGGCACTTAGTTAGGAATCAGCCCTATATAAAGTATAATCTCATTTTCAGATCAATAAGGAAAAGCAGAATTCCAAAATCAAATGAAGTTAGTTAGAATTCTCTAACTTTATCAATAGAAAATGGTAAATTTAACATGTCAAATACATGGAAATGATTGAAAGGACCTGATCAATAATTCATTACTGAGTTGGATATTCAAACTATTCATGATAAATTCATTACTGACGTGATGATATGTATAAGTTTTCTTTATATTCATTTTTGTTCATCAGTGAGCATTCCTATGTAGCTGGAGCTGTAATTTTGTTGGTTTGTTATTTATAGGTGGCAAAACAAAATGATACCCATTCTTGTGGCTATTATGTGATGATAAATATGATGACTATAGTCTCCGCAACTATCACTAACAATTGGAAAAAGGTAATTGAATTTTTCAACTTTTAAGATTATTACTAGATAATTATTATTGAGTAGATATTAGATTAACTCATCGTTCTTATTTATCTTTTATTGTTTTAGGTATTCAATTCAACTGATCCGTTCACATCTGAAGAATTGAAGGACATTAGACAAGTTTGGGCTGAATTCTTTCTAAGGTTGTATGAGGAGCGTAAGCCGATTGGAAAGGAAGAAAGAAGAAAGAAGAAAAATCAACTTAAGTGAAAGTGTAGTTGATCATTATCGTATTTTGGAATATTATTAGAATGTCAAGGAAGTGTAGTATTAGCGTATATTTTGGTATGAAATCTAACAGTTAACTCTATATATTTAAGTAAAGTAGTTTAATTACCGTGTGTGTATGTGTCCCTCTTGCCTAGCTGAAATTGTAGTACTTTAATTACTTTAAAGTATGTGCAGAAAATGATTGTATAAGAAGGGTGAAGCAAAAAAAACAATCAAAATCAAAAAAAAAACATTAGTTTTAAAGTCGGATATTCTTCTTATGCTGCCTAATATCCGACTTAAAATCATGCTTTTAAAGTCGGATATTCTTCTAAATCCGACTTTAAACGTGTTCCAGAAAGACCATAAACGCGTTATAATTAAAGATTTAAAGTCGGATTATTGAATTTATCCGATTTTAAAACCGTATTTTAAAGTCGGACGCCCATCCGACTTTAAAATTTTAGACTTTCTAAGTCGCCTTAATAGAAGTCGGATGCATATCCGACTTTGAGTGTCCAAAATATCCGACTTTAAATCCTGTTTTTTTACTAGTGATCAGGTGATTGAAGTGGTTGTTGAAATCCTTAGCAGTGTGCTCGGGTTCTCAATTAGGGTTAATTGAGATTAGCTATAGGGAAGTTGCTTGCTTGTAAACATTGAAGAGGTTCTTCTCATATAGTGGTTGTTATCAAGTCCAAAGGTTGCAAAGCCGGGGGCCGAGGACGTAGGTCTTTTATCCATAACCTCGCAAAATTACGGTGCATCTCTTTCCCTACTCTTTTACTTTATTTGTCATTTGTATTTGTTTATTGTTATACTGCGCTAAATATAAATATTTGTTTATAGTTAAAACCAATCATAGCGTAGTTGGCATAATACATCACCGCATCTAGATCTGTCATACCTATAGCGTACTTAAGTCAGTGCATATAGTTTAAATTCTATATTCCGCATTTAATTTAAACTAGCATTGTCTTAAAATTGAAAAGATTTCATTATTAGCATATAACCTTATTCACCCCCCCCCCCCTCTAAGGTTATCATATAGTCCAACACATGGTTGACAAGTGGTCATGTGCAAGTGGGATGTAACACCCCGGTATTTTTTTTAACATGTAAAAATACCCAAGTGTACCAAACCTAAATCATCAGAGATATATTTCCTGTTTAAATACTGAACACCACTATAAAATTTTCACTGAATAACAACAGGACAGTCTTAAACATAAATAAGACCACAAACCATCAGTGAAATACAGGGTTCAATATCGTACAAGAAAGCGGAAATGAATACATAACGCTAAAGACAAAAATATCTTGATACACAGATAACAAGGAAAGATATACACTTAAGCATAAAACTAAGTCTTCAGCAACCATCCGAGTACCACCTACTCGTGCCTCTTGGATCTCCACTTTCCCTGTTTATCTGTAAAACAACAACATATAAACAATGAGATACAATCTCAGTGAGTTCTACCGAGACCCCTACTAGCGCTCTCGGTCCAGTTTTAAAACATTGATAACTCAACACGGCATCGACTGCGCGAACGCTAACTCCCGATGAACCGCATTATTTTACACATAGCATTCCACCGACTGCCCCAAGACTAATCCCGGCGAATCTGCTATAACTCAGTGTGTCACCGACTGCCCCGAGGATAATCCCGGCGAACCACACTACAAAACCATAGTAACGTACCCCCGACTGCCCCGAGGCTAATCCCAGCGAACGTTACTCAATACTCTTCGACACACCACCGACTGCCCCGAGGCTAATCCCGGCGAACCCCTTACGAATAACAGTTTCGCTATTGGCCTCAGAGCCTAGGGTAGGGGATCATGACTGCCCCTCCTAGTATGTCAACATGGGTCGTCACCCAAACCCGATATAATCAAATATATCTACACTCGATGACCTGTTAGTTCACCTATACTCAATGAATAGTTAGTCCATCTACATTTGATCGTTAATCAAACATGATACCCGCATTGAGCCGTTTCCTGTAGTCGATATAATATATCGTGAATCGTATACTGTAACACCCCTTTTTCTACCCAACGGTTTATTAAAAAAATATCAGAGTTTTTCGCGCCAAAAGAGTGTCACATTTTTCGAACCGGAAAACCACTTCGCAAACAGAGTACTTTAATTATAACTAACTTCTTTTCAAAAACATGCAGCGGAAATAAAAAGTTTTAACTTGGCAATCGTACTTCAAAAGGTTTACAACTTAGAAAGGCATATACATAACACATAAGGAAAGACACAAGGACAACCCTCCCGAGTGCTACGTATCAGAGCCGACTCGACCATACTAGAAGAAGAATCTCTAGCCACCTTCAGTCACCGTCACCTGCAGGTTGCCGACATACGAGGCAACACGACGCAGTAGGGTGAGTCTCAATACATAGATAATAATAGATAAAACAAGAAACACAGTATAACAGGCACACCAGGGATACCATCAATTTAACTACACCATCAATACAGTTACACCAAATCCAGTTACGCCGCATACTGTTACACCAAGTACCGTCACACCAAATACAGTTACACCCAGAATACAGTTACACCATTAGTTCAAGAAGACGAAATCAAACACAGGACGTGTATGCAATGTATGAAATGCAACCCAAAACTCCACTGGGCATATGCATGTGGATCCATTCACCAAAATTGCCTTGAGGGCATTCACCAAAATTGCCTTGAGGGCATTCACCAAAACATTTTAGGAGGCCGAGGCCTATTCACCAGAAATGCATATGATTATGCGACACCATGACTATGCACCATGACACCAAAACACCAAATGATGTATTTATATTGCTCACCAATAATTTATATACTCACCAATCACCAAGATATATTCACCATTAATATGCATCATAAACATCACAATCACCTCACGACATCGTCATAAATGTATTTATATTGCTCACCAATAATTTATATACTCACCAATCACCAAGATATATTCACCATTAATATGCATCATAACACACCATGACACACCAAACGAGCAACAAGCATAATCACCAAATAATTAACAGACTCACCAATGCTATTAATCAACTCACCATCACCAAATAATTAATAATCTCACCATATTGACTCACCAATTAAACTCACCAAATAGACTCACCAAACAGACCCACCATTTACGCCAACACCAATTCAATTAAACCCCTTTTAGGACATCGACACGGAGTAGGCAAGCAAAACTACATTTTAGACACCTCGGACAACATCTGCCCAGAACCCTCTGAAAAATAATTTATTTTTGCCTAAAATTAGAATATCCAGGTAGGCACCTGAATAAGCTTCGAAACGCATTTTGAACCATCAAATTTGGACACCCGAGTCAAAAGATATTTAGAAAACAGATTTGGGAACAACAGCGACACCCTGGGCTACGCGAACACGGCAGCCAGAATTCGGCGAATTAGTTAAAATAGTAAACGACATCGGAAAATTACAAAAGACCCCTCGTTGGAAAGCTACAGATGTGTAGTTTCTGAACATATATTTAAAGTTTCAAAACCATGAGCCAGTTAGTACAGTTTTTAGAAACAACCCGAATGGTTCCCAGGCTGGACAGATTCTGTCCTTCCACTTCAAATCACTCTAAACTGACTTACACTTGACCAAATGGAACAAAACCTTAGCCTTAACAAAAGAAATTTGAGTATAGTTTCTAATGGAAAAAGAATCGTTCAAATCAGAGTTAAATTGAAGACACAAGACCTGAAACACTGAACCTATACCTAGTTTAAGTCCAGAAATTTGACCTGACTTGGGACGCTCATAACTCGAGCTACACTACTCCAAATTTAACCAAACCAGTGCCAGAGTGACCGAAATTAAGTCTGTTTTCTAACAAAAAAGGTCCCATAATTGGTTGACGAACAGAAAGTTCTCAGTTTTAAAAATACCGAACCTATGTCCAGAATGCTTCCAGAATATTACCCTAACTTGTGGAATTCATATCTCGAGCTACACAACTCTAAACGCAACCAAACCAGTGTCAAATTAACAAGCATCAAGTCTATTTTCCAGAACAGTAAACCACATAATTTTTAAGTCAACACAACGTTCCCAGTTACCGAAATACTGAACCTCTACCCACATCGTTCCCAGAATTTTAACCTAACTTGTTTCACCTATAACTCAAGTTTTACAACTCCAAATGCAACCAAATCAACGCCAAATTAACAAGCATTCAATCAAGTTTTCGAAATGACACACCACATAATTTTTCAATTAGTAAAACGTTCTCAGTCACTGAAATACTAAACCTATGTCAGAACATCTCAAAACAGTGAATTCAACAACACAAACAACCATCACACTTCAGCCACATATAGATATTATAAACATCAACAGCAATTTAAACAACTACTCCTAACACCTAGTCCCCATGATTTCGTGGTTTATAAATTATTAACTATGAACGAGAGCCCCCTTACCTTATTGAAGAACTCGAATCCTTAGGCTTAGAAACCTTGAAAAACTTAGCTTTTCTTCTCTCTCCTCTTTTCTTTCTTGGTCACGAACTCCTCTCTTTCTTTTTCTCTATGGAAGCCACGAAATTCCTCTCTTTTTCCTTGCCTTGGCCGCCACTCCTTAGCTCTCACTCTCTCACAAAATCTAATTTTCTCAACTAATGAAACCCTAACTTAAAAACTCCTTATTTATAGGCTCACTTAACCAATCATGGGCTTTCTTAGTTTATGACTTAATCATGGGCCTCCACTAACACCTCTAATTCGCCACCACCTATCCACATATACTAACAACTAATTATTTCTAATATTCTATCACATAAAATCCCTAAATAATTATTCCTATCATTTTATTTTATTTTTCTCAAACACCAACCCTAGATAATTAATTAAATAAATTAACTAATTATTTTGGGCTGTTACATATACCGGTTTAGACGAATAAACAATAATCATCCCGCGTCAGTTATACCATACCACGTAGGATTCATAGTCCGTTTTATTATTGATAAAACATATCCGCACACGTGTACTATTGTTCGGCTTTTAGAAACAATTTCAACTTCAAAAGTATTTTATAAAACCCTTTTGAAACATACCCAAAATCATGGCATTATAAGCCTAATATCATTATAGAAGGGTTAGGAAAGGATTAGAAGAGGATTGGAATCGATCGAGATCGTTTCAGGCAAGTTTGGAAAATTTGGACAGAACACAGCGCACGGTCCGTGCTCCCACACGCACGGGTCGTGCGCCCTGTAATTCATTTTTGCAAAACACAAACCGAAAGGGGCGCACGGTCCGTGCGCTTTAGACAGCACTAAATTTTATCCTGTTTTCGCATTTTTCGTCGTTCCGACCAATTCCGATACCTGTTCCAGTCCAGTCCCAACATAAACACAGTCCAAAAATATATTCAAACAACAATGATCATCATCAAATCATCAATCAAACAATCCAAAAACCGATTGGACCTAAAACGTGATTTTCGTACAAAATACGTTTTCGACACGAATCAAACCGAAACACATTTCACAATTTATGTTTATTAAATTCAAAAACCTAAACGTGAGTAAAACTCACCGATTGTGATGAAAATCACAAATAGCCGAGACTTTCCACGAAATCGCTTTTCCGACATAACCACACGAATGTTCCCCGTATAAACTTTACGCTCCGACGACAATCGAATCCGCTCCCAACCTTCGAACCTACAATCAATCACAAAACCTCCATGAAATTACTATTCATCGTCTTCAAGCTTGAATTCACTATTCACACATAACCTCAAATCTTGATTTTCAAATCTCACCCAATCAAACCTTGATTCTTTCACTCCAAGCTAGTACCCAAGCCTCCATTTGAACTCCCTTAACCTTCAAACCGCTTTATTGAAGAAGATAGCTCCAAGACCTCTCCTTTTCCTTCCAATTCGAAAATGGTGAATTTGTTTAGAGTGAGTTGATGATGATGATGTTGGTACCAAATCGAAGAGGGAGTAACGCTGAACGTTTTTCGTGTTGGAAGGAAGTCGTTTTGATGAACCGAACTATCCCATTTTTCCTCTTCTTCTTCCACACCCTTTCTTTCTCTTCTTCTTTTCCTTTCCTCTTCTCCTCTCTGTTTCTCTCGTTTCCCTTTCTTTCTTTTTAATTCTTTCTTTTTCTCACACACACACATACACGCACACACATATATTTATTAATATATAAGTGGTAACGTGGTTCAATTACCATATTGATCTAAATCTCTTATTTCGATTCCAAAACTTCCTTGACCCGTATTATCCGGTTAACGATCCGATGACAACCAATAAATAATTTTAGCACTCAATAAATTTACCAGTCAAATACTAAATTAATTTAATTGGGTTAACACCCAAATAATTCTACTAATTATTTTGAGGATGTTACATGGGAGGAGGGTGGCTGCATCAGCATAGACTGTGCAAATAGGGAGGCGCTGACTGGACAGATTCAGGATTTGCTGCAGATTTGCTTTCTGCTTTCGGCTCCAAGTGGACCCCAGCTCTACTCCGCGCAGGGTGTTATAGCACCTGATGCTATAGCACTTAAACAGAAACATTAGAAACTTCACAATGACACCAATTGTGCCAAATTAATTCCATTCCAGTTCTTGACTCCCTTTTCCCTGATTTAACACATATATTCACATAATTCCTAGCCTAAGCATGCAACCTCACAATGATTTAAGAATAGAAAGGCGTAGATAACTCTACTAATGGAGAGTTATCACACCCCCAAACTTAAACCATTGCTTGTCCCCAAGCCATGACAAAAAGAACAAGTAAAAACTAAACAAACATTCATGCCAAGACAATTTTTATACAAAACAAAACATCATAACAAAGTCAGTTATTCCCTAAGTTACAAACCCTCAAAACGTGCTCTTGATTGGGCTAAATTTTCAGATTCACTCACGTAGACCATTGTTTTTCACAACATCTAGAATTATTACTGCCCAAAGTGAGTGTGTGACCTCTAAACGTAGTCCAATTCCTAACCAGGTTCAGAATTTCACATAGCGTAGGAGATAATGGCCTTCTTTTGAGTGTGTCAAGAAGAATTCAAAATGGAGAGTAAACTAACAATTTCACATAAGACTTGAGGGGCTTCAAAGCACAACAAATGGCTTGATGAGGCATTTCAGACAGTGGCCAGTGTACTAAACTAAGAGAAATGAATGGTATTAGTGCTATAGCATGAGGTCCTATAGCACATATGCTTTGAGTACAGATTTATGTTTACAATTGATGACTCTGTGCTATAGCATCCCTTGCTGGACTCCAGTATTATGCTCTCTCTTTTTTTAGGCACAGTCACAGTAATTTTGGTGAGGAGATGCTATCGCATTACATTGCTATCCATTTGATGTTACACTTTCTGATACAACTGATTTACACTGGCCTTCCTAAGTCTTCATACCTAGCCTTTATATAACCGATGCACCCTCAAACTTAAATTCTAATGCTACTCTCAATTTTTTCACCCATTCAAGGTGCAAACTTTTTTTATTTTTGTGAACACTAAGGGAATTACTGACTTGACACAAAACAAATATCCAAACTTTCAACAGAAATTTAAAATAACTAAAGTTCCTCCCCCCCCCCCCCACTTAATACCTGACAGTGTCCTCACTGCCTTTATGATGAACAAAGGGAGAGGGTAAAGCAAAACATAACCACAATTGGCATGATTCAGAAACTGAATTAAAACTAACACAACCGTTGGGTGCAGGACAGGTGCTATAGCACCCAACAGGTTTATTGAAAGCAATAAATTTGGGAGCTAAAGGACAAGGGATCATTTTTTGGCTAACCTAGATTTGAGCCTGTAACATCCCCTAATTTTAAAAAAAAAAATTATATATATTGCCATGAAATTATATTGCCATGAAATTGTTTGAGTTATAAATTGTGTGTTTATTTAAAATTTATTTCATTAAGTTAGGATGCCTAGAACTAATGGAGGTCATTAGGCGAGTATTAGTGACTGAGGGTATACTTGTCTTTTCCATTACCCTTTATAAACCCCAGCTGACAGATAGGCATGGCAACGGGGCGGGTCGGGGCGGGTTGGGGGCGGGTTTGGCATTCCCCGTCCCCGCCCCTACCTCTAAAGGGGTCGGGTTTTGCATCCCCCAACCCCGTCCCAAACGAGGACAGGTTCCCCGCGGGTACCCATTTCCCCCACAAATTTATAGGAAAAATACAAAAAATATATTTATAATAATTAATAAAATAAAATAATAATAATTATATAATGATAAAATAAAGATAAAAGTATTAAAAAATAGATTTTTCTATATGAAATATAGAAAAATTAAAAATTAAAAATAAACAAAATTTATGAATCAAAATGAATGAGTAAATACGCATGAAATAAAATAAAATAATTAGTTTATGTTTTGTCGAGCGGGTTCGGGGCTGGGACGGGGTGGGTATCGACATCCCCGAACCCAAACCCGTCCCCGGTCAAAGCGGGTTTTCCCCGTCAAACTCGGGGCGGGTCGGGCGGATACCCGCGGGTTCGGATTATATTGCCATGCCTACTGACAGAACACCAACACTTTATTCCACACTTTGCTGGAAAACCAAAATCAGAACTGAACCAAGAGGAGAGAAAGGGAGAGGGCGAGAGAGAGAAAGGGAGGAAGAGAAGAGGGAATTCCTTCAATGCATGTTCAATCCATTGCCACCATAATGTTCAGCTCACCTCCCCCTTCCCAAGGATAGCCTAATCGAATTCATCTCCCTCCTCTGGCCCAAATCACCATTGAAGGCCAACCCAAGCTCAACTTAGCCAAAACTGAAATCTAAGCTCTTGCATGTTACATTGGAGAGCTGTAGGACGAACTTCAGTGTCTAGATCACTAATTCAAGCAATCTAGGAAAACATCTCAGTGGTGGATTTCAAAGTTTGAACAATAGGGAAGCTGGGCTTTCGGTTGTGAGTAATTTGGAGCGAGTCCGGGCGAGTTCGTGAGTCTCCATTTGTTCGTGTCCGAAAAGTCTCGGCGTTGTGTGGTTGTCATCGTTAAAAAGGTGAGTTCTATACTCACTAGGAAATTATGGTTATGTGTTGTGTGTCCTGAGTTGAAGTCTCGCGTTTTATGAAAACCGTTATCAATTCATTTTATGAAAACATCGTTCGAGCCATTAAGTTATTTGATCGCTTGATTGGAATTATGATTGAGGTTATGGTTGTTTGATTGACGATTTTTCTGGACTGGTTTTGTTGTTTGAAGTTTCTGTATTCAAGTCTCGAATGTCATAGAATGTCTCGATACCGGGTTGAAAGCGAAACGGAACAAAACGGAGTTTTTGAAAAGCCATTTTCAGCACTTCTGCCAATGGTCGCGTCGCGACCCGTGGCCGTCGCCTCGCGACCATGTGTTATTTTGCAACGAAAATCTTTCTGTTACTTTTCGCGTCGTGACGGACCCTGTCCGCGTCGCGACGCAGTGTAATTTTCGGCAAACCTTACCGATTTTGTTTTCGCGATAACTTTTGATCCGGTGGTCCGATTTAAGTGTTTTCAGGTGCGTTAGGAAGCTTATTGAACGGCCTAACCAATCATGTAATCAGAATTGTATGATGTTATGATGATCTTTCCATGAGTTTGGATGATGATTGATGATTAGTTGAATGTTGTAAATCATGTTTATATTATGAGATTGATTTTTATTAAGTTATGCTATCATAATGTTGAGTATGGGTGATACATTATGATTTGGATTGAATGACGGATAATTATAAGTTAATTGAACAACGTTAGTAATTCCGTGTGAGATCACATAATAACAAGATCATGCTAAGTATAAGATTAGGTTAAGATTCAGATTATGTTAAGTATAAGTTCATTGTTATGTTCACAGATCATTGTTCACTATTCATTGTTCAAGGTATATTAAAATATATACATCAGTTCAGTTAGGGTGACGACCCTATTTTCAGTTTCGTGTGCTAGGGGAGGGGAAGTCATGATCCCTATGAACCTATGCCCCATGAGGGATCCAGCCGATTAGTGGAATGGGTTCACCGGGAGCTTATTTTGCCAAGTGACCGGTGACACGCTAAAAATCATTGTTCATGTGTTGCCTCTTGTAACTGCTTATGAGGGTTATGAGGACAACATTTATGTTAGCCACATAGTCAAATATTAAGACTGAGTTATGAATCAAGAGTAATGAATCAAGCATAATTGAACCGAGAGAGTTAGTAACGAGTCTCGATAGAACTCACTGAGACAAGTTGTCTCACCCAATCCATGTTGTAGTTTTTCAGAGTTGCAGGCTAAGTTGAAGACGATGAGGCATGGTCATGGAGACGCTGTTTATTTTGTTATGTTATGTATCTCTGTGTTTTCATTCAGTATCTTAGATGCACGATGGTGGGACTTGTATTATAAGTTGTAAATCGCTTCCGCAGACTTTCAATGTTGGTACTGAACACTAGTTTGAGTGGTGTAAGAACCGCATTTATGTATTTTATGTTAAGTTATGTAAGCGCACTTGGGGTTTTTAGCATCGAGTATTAGTATGTGTTCAGTATTTAAAAAAGGAAGTTATTCTGATATATGCCAGTAGTGCATTTCGGTGATTTCTACAAGTTAGAAATTATCGGGGTGTTACAATTGGTATCAGAGCAGTTCGACCTAGTCGGGCTTAGAATTCAAGAGTCTCTTATGTCTTCTAAGTGTGATTCCTCTTAGTATGCTATTAGACGTTTAGCCTGATCAACTAAACACTTTGTGCATATTTTGTAGAATCATGGCTGGTAGTGGTAGGAGAAGCGTCCCCGTCGATCCCCTTTCCGAGTGGATGCAGAATGTTATTGAGAATCAGCAGAAGATGATGCAGGACATGATGCAGATGCATCATGAATCGATGAATCAGCAGCAACCTGAATGTTCAACAACCTCCTCCGGAAGATCCGAATAGAGCTTATTTCCGTTTTCAGAAGATGAATCCCCAAAGTTTCAAGGGAGGGCCTGAGGTAATGGTGTCTCATTACTGGTTGGACTCGATGGAGAAGATTTTCAGGACTCTTCAATGCTGGGAGGAAGAAAAGGTTCTCTTTGCCGCCCATATGCTCGAGGAAGATGCTCAGACCTGGTGGACCAATGCCCATGAATTGATGGTGAATCAGGGAACTCCGGTTACCTGGGTCAACTTCAAGGACATGTTTATTGGTCACTTTTTCCCTCCGGTGATGACGTTAAGCAAGCCGGCCGAGTTTGTCAATTTGAGGCAAGGAGAGACGTCAGTAGGAGAGTTCACTGCCAAGTTTGAGAGGTTGTCTCAGTTTTATCAGTTAGCAAAGCATGCACTGAATGACGAGTGGAAGATGCAGATGTACAAGGCAGGCCTTCGTGCTGATGTAGCCCAGGGTCTCAATTCTTATGCTATGACCAGCTACGCTGCCTTGGTGCAGCAGGCATATGTTGCTGAAGCGGATCCCAACAGAATGTAAGAAGAAAGGAAAGCGTATAGGAAGGAGAAGAAGAAGGCATTGGAATTGCCAACCCCAAGTGATGAGCCGAAGAGTAACTCCAACAAAGGAAAGCAAGCAATAGCGTCTGAATTCCTAAGGTCCGGTAAGTGTCCGAAGTGCGGAAAGCCTTATAGTGGAGAGTGTCGTCTGGGATCAACTATGTGCTATTATTGCACAGGAGAAGGGCATTACGCTAACGAGTGTCCGGCGAAGAAAAGGAATAGAGAGGAGCAGGCCACCCCCGCACGCGGAAGGATCTATGAGTTGGATGCTCAAAAAGGCAAGGCGGATGACGGTTCGGCGAAAGGTATGTTGTGTGCAAATTTTGATTGGTCCAATTTTGAGGACAAAACTTTTAAAAGTTGGGGTGATTGTAACATCCCATAATTTAAAAAAAAATTATATATATATATATATATATATATTGCCATGAAATTATATTGAGTGATTTATTGAGTTTGATTGAAAATAAAACTATTTGGAAATGACTTGTTTGAGTTATAAATTGTGTGTTTATTTAAAATTTATTTCATTAAGTTAGGATGCCTAGAACTAATGGAGGTCACTAGGGGAGTATTAGTGACTGGGGGTATACTTGTCTTTTCCATTACCCTTTATAAACCCCAGCTGACAGAACACCAACACTTTATTCCACACTTTGCTGGAAAACCAAAATCAGAACTGAACCAAGAGGAGAGAAAGGGAGAGGGAGAGAGAGAGAAAGGGAGGAAGAGAAGAGGGAATTCCTTCAATGCATGTTCAATCCATTGCCACCATAATGTTCAGCTCACCTCCCCCTTCCCAAGAATTGCCTAATCGAAATCATCTCCCTCCTCTAGCCCAAATCACCATTGAAGGCCAACCCAAGCTCAACTTAGCCAAAACTGAAATCTAATCTCTTGCATGTTACATTGGAGAGCTGTAGGACCAACTTCAGTGTCTAGATCACCAATTGAAGCAATCTAGGAAAACATCTCAGTGGTGGAGTTCAAAGTTCGAACAATAGGGAAGCTGGGCTTTCGGTTGTGAGTAATTTGGAGCGAGTCCGGGCTAGTTCGTGAGTCTTCGTTCGTTCGTGTCCGAAAAGTCTCGGCGTTGTGTGGTTGTCATCGCTAAAAAGGTGAGTTCTATACTCACTAGGAAATTATGGTTATGTGTTGTGTGTCCTGAGTTGAAGTCTCGCGTTTTATGAAAACCGTTATCAATTCGTTTTATGAAAACATCGTTCAAGCCATTAAGTTATTTGATCGCTTGAGTAGAATTATGATTGAGGTTATGGTTGTTTGATTGATGATTGTTCTGGACTGGTTTTGTTGTTTGAAGTTTCTGTATTCAAGTCTCGAATGTCATAGAATGTATCGGTACCGGGTTGAAAGCGAAACGGAACAAAACAGAGTTTTTGAAAAGCCATTTTCAGCACTTCTGCCAACGGTCGCGTCGCGACCCGTGGCCATCGCCTCGCGACCATGTGTTATTTTGCAACGAAAATCTTTCTGTTACTTTTCGCGTCGCGACGGACCCTGTCTGCGTCGCGACGCAGTGTAATTTTCAGCAAACCTTACCGATTTTGTTTTCGCGATAACTTTTGATCTGGTGGTCCAATTCAAGTGTTCTCAAGTGCGTTAGGAAGCTTATTGAAAGGCCTAACCAATCATGTAATCAGAATTGTATGATGTTATGATGATCTTTCCATGAGTTTGGATGATTATTGATGATTAGTTGAATGTTGTAAATCATGTTTATATTATGAGATTGATTTTTATTAAGTTATGCTATCATAATGTTGAGTATGGGTGATACATTATGATTTGGATTGAATGATGGATAATTATAAGTTAAGTTAACAACGTTAGTAATTCCGTGTGAGATCACATAATAACAAGATCATGCTAAGTATAAGATTAGGTTAAGATTCAGATTATGTTAAGTATAAGTTCATTGTTATGTTCACAGATCATTGTTCACTGTTCATTGTTCAAGGTATATTAAAATATATACATCAGTTCAGTTAGGGCGACGACCCTATTTTCAGTTTAGTGTGCTAGGGGAGGGGAAGTCATGAGCCCTATGAACCTAGGCCCCATGAGGGATCCAGCCGATTAGTGGAATGGGTTCACCGGGAGCTTATTTTGCCAAGTGACCGGTGACACGCTAAAAATCATTGTTCATGTGTTGCCTCTTGTAACTGCTTATGAGGGTTATGAGGACAACGTTTATGTTAGCCACATAGTCAAATATTAAGACTATGAGTTATGAATCAAGAATAATGAATCAAGCATAATTGAACCGAGAGAGTTAGTAAGGGGTCTCGATAGAACTCACTGAGACAAGTTGTCTCACCCAATCCATGTTGTTGTTTTTCAGAGTTGCAGGCTAAGTTGAAGACGATGAGGCATGGTCATGGAGACGCTTGAGGAGTTGCTGACACTATTTATTTTGTTATGTTATGTATCTCTGTGTTTTCATTCAGTATCTTAGATGCACGATGGTGCGACTTGTATTATAAGTTGTAAATCGCTTCCGCAGACTTTCTATTTTGGTACTGAACACTAGTTTGAGTGGTGTAAGAACCGGATTTATGAATTTTATGTTAAGTTATGTAAGCGCACTTGATGGGTTTTTAGCATCTAGTATTAGTATGTGTTTCGTATTTAAAAAAGGAAGTTATTCTGATATATGCCAGTAGTGCATTTCGGTGATTTCTACAAGTTAGAAATTATCGGGGTGTTATAGAGCCTGTTACTGATCTTGCTAGGCTTCTGGGATGGTTTCTTGTCTGTTTTCTGTTTCTTCTTTTTGGGTTCCTTGGGGGCTTCGTCCTCTGCAGTAGATGATGTAGCACTGAAAGCTAAAGCAGCAGCTTTCTCCTTCTTTGCTTGTTCTGCCGTCAGCTTTTCTGCTAGTGCTGTAAGGCCCATCGATGCCAGAGTGTCTTCAACAAACTTTTTGGAGACCTTCTCCATAGATGGTTGTTGTTCTTTTTCTTGAGGTGCCTCCTTTGAACTTTCAGTAGATGCTATAGCATCAGATGCTGTTGAGGCTTTCTCAGCAACAGCTTCCCCAGTGGGAGGCGCTGACTGGACAAAATCAGGATTTGCTGCAGATTTGCTTTCTACTTTAAGCTCCAACTGGACCCCAGCTCTACTGCACGCAGGGTGTTATAGAACCTGATGCTATAGCACTTAAACAGAAACATTAGAAACTTCCCAAGGACACCAATTATGCCAAATTAATTTCATTCCAGTTCTTGCCTCCCTTTTCCTTGATTTAACACATATATTCACATAATTCCTAGCCTAAGCATGCAAACTCACAATGATTTAAGAATAGAAATGCGTAGATAACTCTACTAATGGAGAGTTATCACACCCCCAAACTTAAACCATTGCTTGTCCCCAACCAAGGACAAAAAGAACAAGTAAAAACCAAACAAACATTCTTGCCAAAACACTTTTTATACAAAACAAAATAGCATAACAAAGTCAGTTATTCCCTAAGTTACAAACCTTGAAAACGTGCTCTTGATTGGGCTAAATTTTCAGATTCACTCACGTAGACCATTGTTTTTCACAACATCTAGAATTATTACTGCCCAAAGTGAGTGTGTTACCTCTAAACGTAGTCCAATTCCTAACCAGGTTCAGAATTTCACATAGCCTAGGAGATAATGGCCTTCTTTTGAGTGTGTCAAGAAGAATTCAAAATGGAGAGTAGACTAACAATTTTCAATAAAACTTGAGGGGCTTCAAAGCACAACAAATGGCTTGATTAGGCATTTCAGACAGTGGCCGGTGTACTAAACTAAGAGAAATGAATGGTATTAGTGCTATAGCATGAGGTCCTATAGCACTTAGCTTTGAGTACATATTTCTGTTTACAATTGATGACTATGTGCTATAGCATCCCTTGCTGGACTCCAGTATTATGCTCACTCTTTTTTTTAGGCACAGTCACGGCAATTTTGGTGAGGAGATGCTATAGCATTACATTGCTATCCATTTGATGTTACACTTTCTGATACAAATGACTTACATTGGCCTTCCTAAGTCTTCATACCTAGCCTTAATATAACCGATGCACCCCCAAACTTAAATTCTAATGCTACTCTCAATTTTTCACCCATTCAAGATGCAAACTTTTTATTTTTGTGAACACTAAGGGAATTACTGACTTGACACAAAACAAATATTCAAACATTCAATAGAAATTTAAAATAACTAAAGTCCCCCCCACCAGATAACTCTATTTTATATAGAGTTATTCATACATCTAACCATAACTAATTGCTTGAAATCAAGTATAATATGTATTAAATATAGTAGTTTTAGTCAAATAAACAACATTATAAGTTTTATAGAAGATTGCACAATGATTTAAGCATTTTGTATATATATATATATATATATATATATATATATATATATATATATATATATATTGGTATGTTTGATATGTTTGCTCAGTGCAGCTGCAGTTCATGCTTCTGCACCAGGAAAACAGCATTACTTCCACACTAAAGGCACATCCAAGATAAAGTGTTTCTGCACTTAGTGCTTCTACACTTAGTGCTTCTGCACTAGATGCTTCTGCATATTAGTGCTTCTACACCGTCTAGCTGTGAGCTTATAACCCCCCACCTTGGAAGCACCTCAATTCATACCATGACACCAGAAGTTTTGTGACATCATGCTTAGTCATTGAGCACATGGAGACACATGCATATGGAGGCGTCCACCATGAAACATCATCATAAGGGGCTATACACCTAAAGATACATGGATCTCCACCATTGGACCTCATTTGAAGAAGTGTGTTGGACCTAATCTTCTCAAATTCAGAGCAGGAAAGTAACCATGGTTAGGCACGACATTGCTGACTTAGTTACTACGCAAACCCTCATGCAAAGGAAACCTCAAAGGCTATAAATAGGCTCCACTTCGCACTTGAAGAACAATCCCTTTCTTCATCCAAATTTATATAGCTTTCATACAGTTTTAAGTAGTTTATTTCTTGTATTTTATTTAGTAGTTAGTAGTAAGAAGGTGAGGAAGGAATTGACACCCTCTTCCTCCACTTCTTCATAGATAGACAATCAGAATTCATGCAACGGAACATCAATCCGTGTAACTTCTACCCTATTGATATCTTTTATATGATTCATATTATTATGCTCCTTACAGATTCTCTCTATTATATAATGAGTAACATGAGCTAAATTCCTTTAGTTGAGATGTTCTAAACTTATAATGATCTTTTGAGTAAGTTATTATGCTTTTAAGTGTTATAGCATTTTGGGTCTTGTGTTATACTATATCCATCTTATTTTAAGGTTGATCGCTTAAAAGAAGTAGAGTTATATACACAGACATGGTTTATAACTAGAAATCAAGACTAATAAGGGTGAGTGTTTTAATAAAGGCTTTATTAACTTAAAGAAAACTTTGTTAAAACCATGTTAAGTCCTAGACATAGGATAACATAGTCCTTAGGGTGAAACAGTGGGTACCTCAAAGGCAGGAGTGAACTTATTTAGCAAGCCCAGACATGGGAAGCTTGTAACGAAACTCTGAAGAAAGTAGCTGACAAGCACACACTTATGCAACTGCACTGAATGCTACTGCACTTGATGCTTCTGCACTTGATGTTTCTGTATCATAGTGCTTCTGCATCTCTAAAAGCATAGAAACTCTCAAAAGAAGCATTATCTAGTAAAGACATCTCAACTATCATTCTCAACTGATTTCCTTCATATTATTTTACATACTTGCATTCTGTTTTTACTTAAACTAAAAACCCCAAATTTTGTGAGTAGTGTAGTAGCGCATATTTATATCTCTCTAAACATACAATAGTTTAACCAATCCTTGTGGGTTCGACCTTTCTTATCATTGTATTACTTGTGTGACTGTGTATACTTGCACATAATTTTGCCACACCATGTTTTTGGCGCCGTTGCTGGGGATTGCCATTAATTTTTGTAAGTTTAGATTTATAGATTTGTGTATTATTATTATTCTGGTAGTTTGATTCCTTAGTGCAGGTGCACTAGCTTATGCACAGGACCAGAACACCAGAATTTACCTTGGATCCAGAGATAGAAAGAAGTTTCAGAAGATTGCTTAGATCCCAAAGACAAGGCTGCAGGAGCAACATGTCTCATCACAGTGAAGAAAGATCAGGTTCCAATAGAGGCTCAGTTGGAGGAGACCCACCTTCTGAACATGAGCAAGGAAATCCATTCAACAACATGGGACCAATAGGTATGATTAATGATAGAAATAGACCCATGAGGGATTATGCTATGTTTAATAATCAGAATATGCAAACTAGTATAGCAAAACCTCATATTGATGATGTTCATTTTGAATTTAAACCCATGATGTTCCAAATGCTGCAAACAATTGGCCAGTTTGGTGGATCTCCTCATGAGGATCCCCATGAGCATTTAAAACAGTTTCTAGAAGTATGTAGTAATTTTATCCTTCCTGGCGTTAGTGAAGAAGCATTTAGACTTAAGCTATTTCCATACTCTTTAAAAGATAAGGCTAAATCTTGGTTAAATTCAATGGAGCCTAATTCTATACATTCATGGAATGAAATAGCTGAAAAGTTTTTGTCAAAATATTTTCCACCCATTAAAAATGCCAGGATGAGAAATGATATTACATCTTTTAGACAAAAAGAATTTGAGTCATTATTTGAAGTATGGGAAAGATGGAAAGAGCTTTTAAGAAAATGTCCTCATCATGGTCTACCAATCATTATTCAAATGGAAACTTTTTATAATGGTTTAGAGACACAAACCAGAGTAATGCTTGATGCATCATCTGGGGGTGTGTTACTGAACCTATCATACAATGAAGCATGTGAGTTGATTGACAGAATTGCTACAAACAGCTCTAGTTGGCCTACTGAGAGGGTAAGTACCCAAAAGAAACCATCAGGGGTGCATGAAATCAGTGATGTATCTGCCCTATCTTCTCAGTTAGCTTCTCTAACCAACTTGTTCAAAAACTTCACTTCCAACAGTGCATCTGCACCAAGTGCAGTTGCACCAACTGATACTTTTGCAGCAGCCATAGAACAAGCCCCTCCTGGTGATACAAGTTGTGTATACTGTGGAGGAGGCCACTTGTATGAGGAATGTCCCAGCAATCCTGTCTCTGTCAACTATGTAGGATTCAATAAAAACAACAACCCTTACTCAAACACCTACAACCCTGGGTGGAAGAACCACCCAAATTTCAGATGGAATAATACTGGTGCTTCTGCACCTAGTGCAGCTACACCAACAGCAACACCACCAGGGTTTCAGTCTCAAAACAACCAAAAACAACAAACACCTGCCAATGATAACTCCATTGAAGCCTTGCTCAAATCCTTTATTAGTGAAACCAGAACAGCTAGGCAAGCACAAGATGCATCTATAAAGAATTTGGATAATCAAGTGGGGCAGCTAGCAACAGCTCTGTACCAAAGACCAGCAGGTGCATTACCTTCAAATACAGAAGCTACTACATCCCACAGACCAGGAAAAGAACAGGTGAAGGCCATTTCTCTAAGGAATGGAAAAGATCTTACAGATAAAGAAGAGACTGAAGGTAAAGGTAAGGGAGAAAAAGAAGCAGAAAAAAATAAAAATGAAAAAAATCTGCAAGATGGAGAAGCACCTGATGCTTCTGCACCAAAAGAAATACAACGGCCAAGGTTAGTTCCTGAATACCCTCCTCCTCCTTATCCTCAAAGATTAAAAAAGGCACATGAGGAGAAGCAATTTAGTAAGTTTCTTGAAATATTAAAACAATTGCACATTAATGTTCCATTAGTTGAAGCACTTCAGCAAATGCCTAATTATGCTAAATTTATGAAAGATGTGCTTTCAAAAAGAAAAAGATTAGGTGATTTTGAAATAGTTGCTATGTCTGAAGAATGCAGTCTCATTTTACAAAGCAAAATTCCAAGGAAATTGAAAGATCCTGGTAGTTTTACAGTTCCATTCTCAATTGGAAAATTTTATACAGGTCGTGCTTTATGTGATTTAGGTGCAAGTATAACCTTGATGCCTAAATCTATATTTACACAACTTGGAATTGGAAATGCTAGACCTACCACTGTAACACTTCAACTTGCTGATAGATCAATAGCCTATCCAGAAGGAATTATTGAAGATATCTTAGTTAAGGTTGACAAATTTGTGTTTCCTGCAGATTTTGTTATTCTTGATTTTGATGCAGATAAAGAAATACCAGTCATCCTTGGAAGACCATTCTTAGCAACTGGCAAGGCCCTGATTGATGTGCAGAAAGGAGAACTAACCATGAGGGTGAATGATCAAGAGGTAAAATTCAATGTGATGAATGCTCTGAAGTACCCTGCAGAGGAGAGTGAAGGGTGTTCAGCAATCAATTCTCTTGACCATTTAGTGCAGAAACAATTCCAGAAGCAGTATGATCATCTCACCAGTGCTCTTGCACCAGATGCATAAGCACCACCTGATGAAGAAATCATGGAAAAACACATGCTGCCAAGGAAAGAACCAACACATAAGGTATGGTCTAGAACTTTTGAATCTCTAAATTTAGAAGACCCAAACCTTAAAAAGAATATACCCTCAATTGAACAACCTCCAAAATTAGAACTGAAAGAACTGCCCAAACATTTGAAATATGCTTTCTTAGGGGAAGGTGACACACTTCCAGTAATCATTGCTTCAGACTTGTCCTTAAAGCAGGAGCATGATCTCATTAGTACCTTGGGAAAGCATAAAAAAGCAATAGACTGGCAAATGGTAGACATAAAAGGAATTAGCCCTTCTATATGCATGCATAGGATAGTTTTAGAAGATAATTCTAAAAATTATATAGAAGGGCAGAGAAGATTAAATCCTATCATGAAGGAGGTTGTAAAGAAAGAAATAATTAAGTGGCTAGATGTTGTACAGGCTAGATGCATGGGTAAGCCCTGTACAGTGTGTCCCAAAGAAGGGGGTGTGACAGTAATAGCCAATGAAAAAAATGAATTGATACCAACTAGGACTGTTACAGGTTGGAGAATTTGTATGGATTATAGAAAACTCAACAAGGCTACAAAGAAAGACCATTTCCCTTTACCCTTCATTGACCAAATGTTAGATAGGTTAGCAGGTAAGGAGTTTTATTGTTTCTTAGATGGTTATTCAGGATACAATCAAATTGCAATAGAACCTGATGACCAACAAAAAACAACATTTACATGTCCCTATGGAACATTTGCATTTAGAAGGATGCCATTTGGACTTTGTAATGCTCCTGCCACATTCCAAAGATGCATGATGTCCCTCTTCTCTGACTTCATTGAGCAATCAATGGAGGTATTCATGGATGATTTCTCAGTTTTTGGAGACACATTTCAATTGTGTTTATCAAATCTTGAGAAAATTCTCCAAAGATGTGAAGAAACAAATTTAGTGCTTAATTGGGAGAAGTGCCATTTTATGGTACAAGAAGGCATTGTACTAGGTCATAAAGTGTCAAAAAAGGGTCTGGAAGTGGACATAGCCAAAATTGAGGTCATTGAAAAATTAACACCTCCAACAACTGTCAAAGGAATCAGAAGCTTCTTAGGTCATGCACGCTTCTACAGAAGGTTTATCAAAGACTTTTCAAGGATATCCAAACCACTTTGTACACTTCTGCAATTGGATACACCTTTCAACTTTGATGAGCCCTGTAAGGAAGCATTCCAAAAACTCAAAAAGGCATTGGTGACTGCACCAGTGATAGTTACACCAGATTGGAGCAGGCCCTTTGAATTGATGTGTGATGCTAGTGACTTTGCTGTAGGAGCAGTCCTAGGTTAAAGGTATGACAAAGTCTTTTATTCTATTTATTATGCTAGCAAAACATTGATAGAAGCTCATATGAATTATACTGTAACAGAAAAAGAACTATTAGCAATGGTTTTTGCATTAACTGGACAGAATCAGGATTTGCTGCAGATTTGCTTTCTGCTTTCGGCTCCAAGTGGACCCCAGCTCTACTGCGCACAGGGTGTTATAGCACCTGATGCTATAGCACTTAAACAGAAACATTAGAAACTTCACAAGGGAACCAATTATGCCAAATTAATTCCATTCCAGTTCTTGATTCCCTTTTCCTTGATTTAACACATATATTCACATAATTCTTAGCCTAAGCATGCAAACTCACAATGATTTAAGAATAGAAATGCGTAGATAACTCTACTAATGGAGAGTTATCACACCCCCAAACTTAAACCATTGCTTGTCCCCAAGCAATGACAAAAAGAACAAGTAAAAACCAAACAAACATTCATGCCAAGACACTTTTTATACAAAACAAAACATCATAACAAAGTCAGTTATTCCCTAAGTTACAAACCCTCAAAACGTGCTCTTGATTGGGCGAAATTTTCAGATTCACTCACGTAGACCATTGTTTTTCACAACATCCAGAATTATTACTGCCCAAAGTGAGTGTGTGACCTCTAAACGTAGTCCAATTCCTAACCAGGTTCAGAATTTCACATAGCCTAGGATATAATGGCCTTCTTTTGAGTGTGTCAAGAACAATTCAAAATGGAGAGTAGACTAAGAGTTTCACATAACACTTGAGGGGCTTCAAAGCACAACAAATGGCTTGATTAGGCATTTCAGACAGTGGCCAGTGTACTAAACTAAGAGAAATGAATGGTATTGGTGCTATAGCATGAGGTCCTATAACACTTATGCTTTGAGTACAGATTTCTGTTTACAATTGATGACTCTGTGCTATAGCATCCTTTGCTGGACTCCAGTATTATGCTCACTCTCTTTTTTAGGCACAATCACAGTAATTTTGGTGAGGAGATGCTATAGCATTACATTGCTATCCATTTGATGTTACACTTTCTGATACAACTGACTTACACTGGCCTTCCTAAGTCTTCATACCTAGCCTTAATATAACCGATGCACCCCCAAACTTAAATTCTAATGCTACTCTCAATTTTTCACCCATTCAAGATGCAAACTTTTTATTTTTGTGAACATTAACGGAATTACTGACTTGACACAAAACAAATATTCAAACATTCAACAGAAATTTAAAATAACTAAAGTCCCCCCCCCCCCCCCCACTTAAGACTCGGCAGTGTCCTCACTGCCTTTATGATGAACAAAGGGAGAGGGTAAAGCAAAACATAAACACAATTGGCATGATTCAGAAACTGAATTAAAACTAACACAAGTGTTGGGTGCAGGACAGGTGCTATAGCACCCAACAGGTTTATTGAAAGCAATAAATTTGGGAGCTAAAAGACAAGGGATCATTTTTTGGCTAACCCAGATTTGAGCCTGTTACTGATCTTGCTAGGCTTCTGGGATTGTTTCTTTTCTGTTTTCCGTTTCTTCTTTTTGGGTTCCTTGGGGACTTCGTCCTTTGCAGTAGATGATGTAGAACGGGAAGCTAAAGCAGCAACTTTCTCCTTCTTTGCTTGTTCTGCCTTCAGCTTTTCTGCTAGTGCTGTAAGGCCCATCGATGCCAGAGTGTCTTCAACAAACTTTTTGGAGACTTGCTCCATAGATGGTTGCTGTTCTATTTCTTGAAGTGCCTCCTTTGAACTTTCAGTAGATGCTATAGCATCAAGTGCTCTTGAGGCTTTCTCAACAACAGCTTCCCCAGTGGGAGGCGCTGACTGGACAAAATCAGGATTTGCTGCAGATTTGCTTTCTGCTTTCGGCTCCAAGTGGACCCCAGCTCTACTGCGCGCAGGGTGTTATAGCACCTGATGCTATAGCACTTAAACAGAAACATTAGAAACTTCACAAGGGCACCAATTATGCCAAATTAATTCCATTCCAGTTCTTGACTCCCTTTTCCTTGATTTAACACATATATTCACATAATTACTAGCCTAAGCATGCAAACTCACAATGATTTAAGAATAGAAATGCGTAGATAACTCTACTAATGGAGAGTTATCACACCCCCAAACTCAAATCATTGCTTGTCCCCAAGCAATGACAAAAAGAACAAGTAAAAACCAAACAAACATTCATGCCAAGACACTTTTTATACAAAACAAAACATCATAACTGTAGCGACCTGAAAAATCCGGGCGAGGATTCCTCGAAGGTTCAAAAATGAAGCCGCCACCAAAGTTTAGTTTAAGGGCAAACATTGGAAAATCCCTTTTGGAATGGATAAGGGTCCTTGAGACCAGATTAGGGTTCGGGAGTCGGTTATGTGCGGGGAGGGTATTAGCACCCCACAACATCCTTCCTAAGGAAGGTTACCTGCTAATTAGTTGTAGAAGCGAAAGTTAATTTTGAAAACATTTATTTTTACCTTTTTATTCTGAATTAAAAAGAAAGAAGAAAATTGATATTTTATTTGAATTTAAGAAAGGGATTATTTTAGGGAAAGACTAAAAAAGGTTTTTTATTAGTGCAATTGACAGAGGTCGGCCGCCCTCTGGTCCTACGTATCTCTTGGTAGAGAATCAAATCGCACGTAGTTCTTGGGTAGAAAATGTTTGTGTGTTGGTGTTTTTTAATATAGGGGTTTTAGGATTGTGTGATCTGTGTTGAAGGACCACTGGGGGTCTGAAGGAGCGCTGGGGCTCTGAAGGGTCGCTGGGGGCTGAAGGAGCACTGGGGCTCTGAAGGACCGCAGTTCACTTATCCTAAAACGATGATTAACCCGGCCGTACGACCGACTTAATCCCCTACTTTGAAAATAAGATTTTTGATTTTTGAAATGAAAGAGATGTGTTTGTATTTTTTATTTAGAAATTATTTATTTTAAATAGGGATTTTAGGACCTGATCCGTAACGGTTCATTAATGGCCTAAAAAGCAGACTAATCCGACTGTACAGTCGACTTAGTCCCCTATTTATATTTTGTGTTTTTTGGTAAAAAAAGTGAATTAAGAAAGAAAGATGATGGAAATTGTTTATTTTTGCGTTTGACAGGATCGTGGCCCTGCTCCTACGTATCTCCTGGTAGAGAATCAAAGGCTACGTAGTTCTAGGGTAGAAAATGTTTGTTTGTTGGTATTTTTTTGAAAGGGGTTTAAGATTAAAGTCGTACAGCTAAAGTCTCTTAAACCGGGGTCGACAAGATGTCACATCTCCGCCAATCCCATATTTTTTGTGTTTTTTTTTTTGTAAAAAAGAAAATTTATTTTGTGAAGAAATAATAAAGAGTAAAAAAACGAAAAAAAAGGGGGTGAAACAGTAAAATGGGGTGCAGCTAAACACGGGGGTTGTATTATTAAAACTGGGGTGCAGGCAGTAACCCATTTACATTTTTAGTGGGCTGGTCCGTTTAAAAAAACGTGGGCTTTAGGGGGGTTGCTCGCACGGAATAGAGGGGGGTGCAAGGATCACTCTGATGCTCTAAATTTTTAAAAAAAAAAAAAAGAAAGGATTGGTAAATAAGAGTATATAAGGCTTGACATAAGAGGAAACCCTAATTTCTCTAATCTCAACCCTCAGCGCCTTTTTCCCCCAAAATGCTCCAAAGCCAAAAAAAAATTCCTCTCCTCTCTCCTTGCCCGTCTCCGCCTCTCTCCCTCACCCCACCCTAATCTCATCTCCTCTCTCCACCGCGCCACTCTCCCCCTCTCCTCCGTGACCTCGCCTCCTCCTTCGCCTCACCGATCCACCCTCTCTCTTCTCCTCCGTGACCGGTCTTCTTCTTCTCCCACCAAGCCGTGACTTCGATCTTCCCCTGTTCTTAGATCTAGTTTCTGTTGGTGGTGTGGTTTGGGTTTATAGTGGTGTTTCGGTTGGTGGTTATGGTGGATCTATGGTTGCGTTTCGGTTGGATGGGATCGCGACGGTTAGACGGTGGTTCGCGGAGGAGGGAGGCCGTGGTGTTTTGGGGGTGGTGATTTGGTTGCCGGCTATTTGGTGGTGGTTCGCAGTGGTGATTTTGGGTGGCTGTTTCTGTGGGTGGTGACTGTTTCTGTAATGGTGTTCAGTGGTGAGGAGAGAGAGGAGGGTGGTGTTTTTTTCTGGTGGACGGTGGTGTGTTTTTGGACAGTGGTGGTGGACGTTTTTTTTTCGGGTTGGGGGCGTAGGAAGCGGCGGAGGTGGAGGGATGTTCACGGTGGTGTGTGGGGTGGTTCGGTGGTGGCGCGACGGCCAGGAGGGTTGTGGGGGGTGAGACCGTGAGCTTTGGTCCCTATGTTGTTGCTGTTATTATTTTTTTTGTTTTTCGTTTCCCCTACTGTCTCCCCCTTATTTAATTCTGTTTTTCCCCCTTGGTGTGTTCGCTGGCTTCTCATATAGAGGTCTCTTAATTGTCTTCTTGCTCTAGCCAGCTAAGGGCGTCTCAATAGTCCCTTTCATATTTCCCATCTCATGATTCTGCAAATTCTGAAGTTGCTGCTGCTTTCTGCTTATTTTCTGTTTTATGTTTGCAGGCGGGTGCGCAGGGGAGCAGTGTGTGCAGTGTTGTAGTCAAGAGCTGGAAATGGAATAAGCTAGAAACAAATAGAAAGTGGTCTTGGTTTCTTTCTAAAAGAACCAACCAAGCTAGTGGATCAGAGAGACATGCAACGCATGTGTATTGCTACTGCATCTTCTTTTTTACTTTTCTTGAATTATGTATTTTTGCAATTTTGTATTATCCTTTTGCATTCCATTTTGATCACCTTTGTAATCAAAATCCCTGTAGATCAAAAATCTTGTAAATCTGTTTCTATTTTTTTTACTTTATACTGTATAATCTTGTAATAAAAAAAAGTCAGAAATAAAATTAAAATTAAAATTAAAGTACTAATAATAAAAAGGAAATAAGTTCCACTAATAATAAAAGAAATGACCCAAAACTTCAAACGAGCACCAAATGACACATGCCAACAGTTAAAACCTCAAAATCCATTTTTCTACTAGAATTTGAATTAGTCGGACAAAATTAGGGTATGACAGCTGCCCCTCTTTATTTATATTCTGTAGATAAAGTAAAGGGTTTTCATAGTAGGAATAGAAATAAAGATAAGACAGACACTAATTTTGTCCCTTTTTTTAAAGGAAAATTGGGGGGGCTTGAGAATTAACAGAGAACGGTTAACACTTGGCGCCTCGACGAGAAAGGAATAAAGAAGGAGCATTGGGGCTCTGAAGGACCACTGGGGTTCTGAAGGAGCACTGGGGCTCTGAAGGATCACTGGGGATCTGAAGGAGCACTAGGGCTCTGAAGGACTACTGGGAGTCTGAAGGATCGATGCCCTGAAGTGTCGGCATAATGATCTGAGGGTCTAATTCGCAGTCGATGCTTGGCGCATTGATTTGAATTAAACTGAAGGACCGGTGGGTCTGAAGGGCTGCCTGGGCCTGATGGATCAAAATGGTCTGATGGACTGCAACTAGCTAGGGTACTAATAAAACAGTCTGCTTGGGAGGGTGGCCTTTTTCGAGCGGCCATGGGGGCAAGGTCAGGTCGTTGACCTGATTTGCGCACCTCGAAGGACGTGCACTGTGTTTTTTAGGCGGACACAGCTAGTCTGAAGGACCTGGGGTCGGATGATCGTTCGCACTCAGTGTTGACATAGTGATCTGAAGGTAGAGTTCGAAGTCGTTGCTTTGACGTGCTAATTCGAACTGAACTGAAGGACCTGGGGTCGGATGATCCGTCGGTTGCTCGATAACGCGACGTGCGATCTGGATTGAAGGACCATTGATGGTCTGAAGGAGCGCTTGGGCTCTGAAGGACCACTGGGGGTCAGCAAGAGTACTGGGACTCTGAATTGTGATACGAGACCAGCGCTTGGAGCACCGACCTAAGACCTAGCAGTGTCCTCACTGCCTTTATGATGAACAAAGGGAGAGGGTAAAGTAAAACATAAACACAATTGGCATGATTCAGAAACTGAATTAAAACTAACACAACTGTTGGGTGCAGGACAGGTGCTATAGCACCCAACAGGTTTATTAAAAGCAATAAATTTGGGAGCTAATGGACAGGGGATCATTTTTTGGCTAACCCAGATTTGAGCCTGTTACTGATGTTGCTAGGCTTTTAGGATGCTTTCTTGTCTGTTTTCTGTTTCTTCTCTTTGGGTTCTTTGGGGGCTTCGTCCTCTGCCGTAGATGATGTAGCACTGGAAGCTAAAGCAGCAGCTTTCTCCTTCTTTGCTTGTTCTGCCTTCAGCTTTTCTGCTAGCACTGTAAGGCCCATCGATGCCAAGGTGTTTTCAACAAACTTTTTGGAGACTTGCTTCACAGATGGTTGCTGTTCTTTTTCTTGAGGTGCCTCCTTTGAACTTTCAGTAGATGCTATAGCATCAGGTGCTGTTGAGGCTTTCTCAGCAACAGCTTCTCCAGTGGGAGGCGCTGACTGGACAGAATCAGGATTGCTGCAGATTTGCTTTCTACAGATATTAGCATACAATGACATCAAAGTCAACCCCGTCAGGGGTAAAGTGTAATACATCCATTAAGCAAGATGCATAACGAAACTCGACAAATCAAAGAGGAATTACAAAATCAAGCAACGAAGAAATAATCAAGGGGCAACGACATCAAAGTCAACCCCGTTGGGGTGGTATTTGATGATCCTCCCATCTCGAACATCATGATCAAATCGAAGGACGCTCGACTCGAGAATGGCTTGCGGATACAAACACTGAACATGACCGATCGCCTTATCGTAGGCAGCATAAGAAAAGTCTATAGCCTGCCCCGTCACCACCTGCACTTTGGCCTCGGCCTCCTCCTTCAGTTTCTTCATACCTTCCAGTTCAGATTGAAGCTCATCCACCCTCCTCTTGTACTCATCCCTCTCAGCAGTGACCTCCACCCGGTCTGCCTGGTAGTGACGAGCAGCGTCTTTGGCCCGGCGAGCGGATTCCAAAGCTTCGCGAAGATCTTCTTGGAGTCGATTCTTATCCGACGCAAGCTGATCCCTCTCCTCGCTCAACCCAACAGAAAAAAAACAACACAACATGGATCAAGAAGCCAAATTACAGATATGTCAAAGACTTAAAGAAATAAATCAAGAGAATCACCGGAATGAGGTCCGCTTCCCCTCTCAGCTCCCCACTTTGCGTGCAAACTCTCCCCAACCTTGACCATACGCATGGCAAGCTCGAAAGGGTGCTCCCAGAGGTGGTCACGCTCTTGCGCAGTAAAGCTAATTTCACCCTCCTCTGTGTCCTCAGGGGAGGGGCGCCTGGCAGGGAAAGAACCATCGGCAGGAGGAGAGCGCTGGACACGACTTTTCTTGCGCTTGGAATGGCTTTGGCCACCCAGGTTGGTAGAACCAATTGGTGCCCCAAAGAGATCTTTGGAAGCCCGACTTGGCACCCCCAGGCTCAGACAAGGTCCCATGGAGGGACGGACAGGAGCTGACGCTGCAGGAACCGGACTACTCGCCTCATCAGCTTCGAAACCTAGAGGTTTCTTCCTCCCGGCCCAAGAGGCCAATTCATCAAAAGAGAGTGGAGCGGCCATCTTATCTGCAAAACAACAATGAAACAAATCAGCAACAGAAGCAAAGTGTTAAATGGAGAAAATAAAGGTACACCAAACCAAATAAGCGACCTAAGAGCTCAACAGCCTCGGGAATCGTTGAGGCCTTGGATAGTTCGCCACATAAAATCTTTTGAGGCGTAGTGGACAAGCGGCTGACGATCCTCCTAAGCTTATTCAAAGTCCTCAGCTGGGAAACTGATAACTCTGACGAGAGGACGCGATAAGACCGAGAGGTGCAATCAGCATCAGCATTACACCACCCGAAATGAAACTTATCTCGGATGAGACACCCTTATTCATCAAAAAAGCACATGCTATCAACGGCCTTCGGACTAGAGGGGACGAGGTAAAAATACTTAAATTTCTAGTCATGCTGATTGTCCGAATACACCTGACAGAAAGCACAGCTGGCCCGACATTTCAAGTGTACGAACTCGTAACGAGTGATGCCGCCGGAAGACTCTCGACGACGCTACACCTCGAAAATAGTCAAGAAGACCCTCAAGTTGCACTTCCTTTGTAGGACTCTCATCACCAGTTCGAAGCACTTCACGAAGCACCATGAGTTAGGATGGAGCTGAGATGGAGCTATCTGGAAGTGGTTTAAGACTTCCAGTTGAAACGGCGTGAAGATGGGAGAAACCCGCACCTTATAGATCACGCTATGAAACATCATGAATTTCCGGCCATCAGGAACCCTGCACACTCTATCATTGGGGTCGACCGCCTCAACCCGCCAGTCGCCTCCCACTAAGTCTTGCAGGTAGCGGGGGGGCTCTTTCCCTGGAAGGTAGAAACTTCTGGTGGAGCGAACAGTACGAGCAACCCAGTCATAATTTAAACCACCAATCTCCTCCACTTTGTGCTCAAAGGGCAAGTCATCATCAGAAGAGGTAACGATAAAACCAGGGGCGTCCGCGCCCTCCGAGGGCAAGATATCGTCATCTACCGCCGACGCCTCTCCCTCCACAGCCTACCTCGCAGTAGGGACGGGACCAGGGCACCCCCCGTTCACCCGGGCTGTCTCCTTCGTCCTTGTCATCTCTCAACCTGCAGGACAGGGGGCAGAACAAGTAGTTACGAGACAAAGAACAAAACTTGTAGACAACCCCCTCTCCTGAGGATGGAGACTTCCACAAAACCAGACATGCTCGAAAACAAGAAAGCTAAGAATAAAAATTGAGGGTCAACCCGAATTACCTCAGTAAGTGAGAAGCGGCGAAGGTCGCGAAAAGGTTGAACAAACTCTGGTGAGAACAGAAGGAGCAATATCCCTTGGTGCTAAGCAAGCCCAGAAATATCATAGAAAAGAAAACAGGCTAAGAAACAGGACAAGCAAAACAAAAAAGTAGAGTGCCAAGCACGCATCCACACAAGCCGGCACACTAGAGGGCGCCTGGCAGACAAAGCACCCATGAGGACGCCTGGCAAAAAAGCGCCAAGGATAAAGGCCCAAGCAGGCAGCGCCTGTAACGCCCCAAATATTTAATTAATTATTTAATTAATTTATTCAATAATTAAGGGTGAGAATTGTTGAAGTTGAGAATTATTAGTATAGTTACTACGTTGACTTTTATTTAATTAATAGGTTAATTAAGTGTGGAAAATAATATTAGAGTAGTAATAATATTATTATGTTGTGTGGGCTTATTTTTATGTTAGAATAAGTAATGTAAGGGGGTGTGAAGAGTGGCCCTTGAGACTAATCAGAAAAATAAAGAGAAGTATAAGTAAGTAAAAATTAGGTTAAGTTGTCATAAGCAGAAAAAGAAAAATAAGGATTTGAGAGAGAGCCAAGGAGGGGGGGCTGCGCAACCTTGGGGAAAAATAGAGAGGGGCTGCGCATTCTTGCATCCAAGAAGGGAGGTGACTGCGAAATCTTCAAAACCCAGGTAAGGGTGGGGTTCTAACTCTATAATAGGGTACATGAAGGGCTTTATGTGGGTTCTACGAATTTGCTTCTGTTTTCAGTCAAAAAACATGTGTATCTCTGAATTGGGTTGACGTTGGGTTTGATTATTGAAATTTGATGAATGTTCGATGCCAATTTTGTTGCTAAACTCATTGTTTGGGGTGATCTGGGTATAGGTTCGGTTATACAGTAACTTGGAACAATATAGTGGTCCAAAAATTATGTTGTTTACCTTTTCAGAAACTAGACTTAATGCTTGTTAAGTTGGCACTAGTTTGGTTGCATTTGAAGTTGTATAGCTCGAGTTATAGGTGTCACAAGTTGGGTTAAAATTCTGGAAACGATCTGGGTATAGGTTTGGTTATACAGTAATTGGGAACAATCTAGTGGTCCAAAAATTATGTGGTTTACCTTTTCAGAAACTAGACTTAATTCTTGTTAATTTGGCACTAGTTTGGTTGCATTTGGAGTTGTATAGCGCGAGTTATAGGTGTCACAAGTTAGGTAAAAATTGTGGAAACAATCTGGGTATAGGTTCGGTATTTTGTGTATAACGTTTTCGTTTGCACTCCTTTTTGAATGATTCTTCATTCATTGGAAACTACACTCAATTTTTTTCGGGTTAGGCTCAAGTCCCATGTCATTTGACTGATTTTTGATAATTTTAGAGGTGTCACAAGCTAGGTCATGGTGGCTGTCCTGTTTTCTGAACCTTGTTGCTTATTTACTGAAACTGTACGAATTGGACCATTATTTTGCAAAATAACAATTATAGTCAGGAACTAGACATTCTTAGATTTCCATAGAGGGGTCCTTTGCTATGTTTCGATACCGTTTGATAGGTTAATTAATTCACCGAAGTAGAGGTATGTTTGATGGAAATTTGTCTGGTGTTGTGGCTGGCGCACTGGGCGCCATGGGCGCCATGTCTGGCTGCCCTGTTGTTGTTGCTGGGCGCCATGTCTGGCTTCCCGTTGCTTGTTGCTGATGTTGCTGGGCGCCATGGGCGTTAAGGGCGCCAAGTCTGGCTGCCCGTTGCTTGTGTTGCTGATGTTGCTGGGCGCCATGGGCGCCATGTGTGGCTGCCCGTTGCTTGTGTGGCTGCCCGTTGCTTGTTTGATGATTGTGTGCTGGGCGCCATGGGCGCCAAGGGCGCCAGTTTGGCTGCCCGTTGTGCTGCTGGGCGCCATGGGCGCCAGTTTTGGCTGCCAATTGTGTTGTTGGGCGCTGTGGGCGCCAAGGGCGCCAAGTGTGGCTGCCCAAATGTGAAGTCCATGATTGATGTTTAAAATGATGTTGAATATGCGATTGTTGCGATGTTGCCAAAATACTGTGATGTTGCCAAAAATATTGAAAATTGCTAAATTGTAAATTGTTGACGACGATGTTATACGACGACGAAGTTGCCTCTAATTATTGGCAGGTGATGTGTTATAGGCCTACGACCATCGTTGCTTTCCGATGTTGTTGTGTGTTGTGTAATCGTTGCTATTTGTCGTGCATTTACATAGTGTCGCATGCATTGCATATTTTTACGACGGAGCTATGCTCAAACTATGACGACGACGTTGCGATATTGATACCCCTATTTACGGGTTTGAATTATGGTACCACATGCATTATAGGGCGGTGGCCCTGAGTTGAGTCACATTCCGCATTACGTGCATATTTATGCGATTGAGACGATGTTGACCGATGTTAAATGATGATTGATGCTGAAATGATGATGATTGATATTAAATGATGATTAATGCTGAAATGATGATGACTAATGTTAAATGATGAATTGTTGCTGTAACCTGAACTATATATTGCTTTTCATGTACCTAATTATATAGTGCGATATCTCACCCCTTCTGTTTGAATGTTACCCCAATGTTGGTAACGTGCAGGTGATCTCGAATGAAGGCCATAGTTCTTCATTAGTTCGGTGTCGTCGCTCTGATACGTAGCACTCGGGGGGGATGAACGCTGATTTATTTTAATTATTTATGACTTGTATTTTGTTGGATTTTTAGTGGGTGAAGCCGTGCATATTTGCAACGATGTTAATGATTGATTTTGTTGAATTTTCAGCTGCGTGATCGAATGTTATTTGACGTTGACGTTTTAAAAAGTGCTATGTATTTTCGAATTGTTTTTGAGAAATGTGACATCCGTTTTGTCGTTAAAAACTCTGATTTTACGTTAATAAACTACCGGGTAGAAATGGGTGTTACATTAGTGGTATCAGAGCAGTTTCGGTCTGTCCGGCCAAGTTGTCAAGTTATTGTGTCATTGACGATCAAGTATTGTCAATTGGTTCTAACTGTTGTTCATGTTGTAGTGACTAGTTGAGATGGCTGGAAGGAATGATGCTGCTATTGCTGCTGCGTTGGCTGCTATGGCTCAGGCCGTGGAGGGTCAACAGAATGCTGGTGAGAATGCTGGGTCTCGTAGTTTGGCGACCTTTCAGAGAGAGAACCTGCCTACTTTCAAAGGCAAGTACAATCCTGATGGAGCGTTGGCTTGGCTGAAGGAGATGGAGAGAATCTTCCGTGTGATGGACTGTACTCCAGCGCAGAAGATTCGTTATGGTACTCAGATGTTGGCAGAAGAGGCTGATGATTGGTGGCTAGAGACTAGTCAAAGGTTGGTGGCTATAGGTGAAGAGGTCACTTGGGTTGTGTTCCGTAGGGAATTTATGAGGAAGTACTATCCGGAGGATGTTCGGGGTAAGAAGGAAATTGAGTTCCTTGAGCTGAAGCAAGGAAACCTGTCAGTTACTGAGTATGCTGCTAAGTTTGTGGAATTGGCTAAGTTTTATCCGCACTACAGTGAAGCGACTGCTGAGTTCTCGAAGTGCATCAAGTTTGAAAACGGGTTGCGACCAGAGATCAAGAAGGCAATCGGGTATCAGAAAATTCGTGTCTTTTCAGATTTGATTGATAGCTGCAGAATCTATGAAGAAGATAACAATGCTCACTATAAGATCCTTACTGAGAAGAGGAACAAGAATCCGAGTCGTGGTAAGCCGTATGATGCTCCTGCAGGGAGGGGTAAACCGAGAGCCGCTGATGGTAAGAGAACTAGTGGGGGAGATGCTCCGGCTGGTATTGCGTGCTTCAGATGTGGCAAAGCTGGGCATAAGAGTAATGCGTGCAAAGCTGAGCCGATAAGGTGTTTCCGTTGTGGTAAGCTCGGGCATGAGGCGTCCGGGTGTGAGCATAAGGAGGTGGATTGTTTCAACTGTGGCAAAGGAGGTCATATCAGTAGTCAGTGTCAGAAACCAAAGAAGGAGCGGGCCAGTGGAAAAGTGTTCGCATTGGCAGGGGCAGAGACTTCCGAAGAAGATGGACTTATTAGAGGTACGTGCTTCATTAACGGTACTCCTCTAAAATCTATTGTTGATACTGGTGCTACCCATTGCTTTATTGCTGCTGATTGTTGTAAGAGATTGAGTCTTGTATTGTCTGCTATGAATGGAGAGATGGTTGTCGACACTCCAGCTAAGGGGTCGGTAACTACTTCTCTGGTGTGTTCTCAGTGTCCCTTGTCGATCTTCGACAGAGACTTTGTTGTGGATTTTGTTTGTTTTCCGTTGAGCGGATTGGACGTAATCTTGGGTATGAACTGGTTAGAGCATAACCATGTCCATATCAATTGTCGTAGCAAGTCGGTGAGTTTTGGAGGAGAGGAACCTGGTCTGTTATCTGCTGGTCAGTTGTGGAAATTGATGAAGGAAGGAGTTCAGTTATTCTCGCTGATGGCATCGTTGTCTGTTGAGAATCAAGCTATCATCGAGGAGTTGCAGGTGGTGCGCGAGTTCCCTGATGTTTTTCCTGATGAGATTCCAAGTGTACCGCCAGAGAGGGAAGTTGAATTCTTTATTGATCTAGTACCTGGTACCAGACCTGTTTCTATGGCACCGTACAGGATGTCCGCATCCGAATTATCTGAGTTAAAGAAGAAACTTGAGGATCTACTCGAGACAAAGTTTGTGAGACCGAGTGTATCGCCGTGGGGAGCTCCTGTGTTGTTAGTGAAGAAGAAGGATGGTAGTATGAGACTCTGTGTGGATTATCGGCAGTTGAATAAGGTGACAATTAAGAACAAGTATCCACTTCCGAGGATAGACGATTTGATGGAACAGTTGGTGGGTGCTCAAGTGTTTAGTAAGATTGATTTGAGATCAGGTTATCATCAGATCAAGGTGAGGGACGAAGATATTCAGAAGACGGCTTTCAGAACCCGTTATGGTCATTATGAGTATTCGGTGATGCCGTTCGGTGTTACCAACGCACCAGGGGTATTTATGGAATATATGAATCGTATATTTCATACCTACTTAGACCGGTTTGTGGCGGTGTTCATTGACGACATTCTGATTTACTCTAAGTCGGAAAAAGAGCACGCCGAGCATCTGAGGTTAGTATTGGAGGTACTAAAGGAAAAGAAGTTGTATGCGAAGTTGTCGAAGTGCGAGTTTTGGTTGAAAGAAGTGAGTTTTCTCGGTCATGTCATTTCTGGTAGTGGTATTGCGGTGGATCCGTCGAAAGTAGATGCAGTGTTGAATTGGGAAGCCCCAAAGTCGGCTACCGAGATTAGAAGCTTTTTGGGATTGGCTGGCTATTATAGGAGATTCATTGAAGGTTTTTCTAAGTTAGCACTTCCGTTAACTCAGTTAACCTGCAAAGGAAAGGCTTTCGTGTGGGACGCTCGTTGTGAAGAGAGTTTCGCCGAATTGAAGAAGAGGTTGACGACGTCTCCCATCTTGACGTTGCCCAATCCGGGAGAGCCTTTTGTGGTGTATTGTGATGCTTCCAAGATGGGTTTAGGAGGTGTGCTTATGCAGAATGGGAAGGTAGTTACTTATGCGTCGAGGCAGTTGAGAGTTCATGAAAAGAACTATCCTACGCATGACTTAGAGCTTGTTGCAGTTGTGTTTGTGCTGAAAATTTGGAGGCATTATCTTTATGGTTCAAGATTTGAGGTGTTTAGTGACCATAAGAGCTTGAAATATTTGTTTGACCAGAATGAGTTGAATATGAGGCAGCGACAGTGGTTGGAGTTGTTGAAGGATTATGATTTCGGTTTGAACTATCATCCGGGCAAAGCTAATGTCGTGGCTGATGCTTTAAGCCGAAAGTCCTTGCATATGTCGGCGATGATGGTTAGGGAGTTGCAACTGATTGAGGAGTTCAGAGATATGAGTTTGTTCTGTGAAGTGACACCGCAGAGTGTCGGGTTGGGGATGTTGAAGATTAATAATGACTTTTTGGACAGTATCAGAGAAGCTCAGAAATTGGATGTTAAGCTGGTGGATTCGATGGTTGAGATCGATCAGTCCGAGAATAATGATTTCAAGCTGGATGCACAGGGTGTGTTGAGATTCCGTAATAGAATTTGTATTCCTGATGACGCGGAGATGAAGAAAGCAATTCTTGAAGAGAGTCATAGGAGTAAGTTGAGTATTCACCCGGGAGCTACTAAGATGTATCAGGACTTGAAGAAGTTGTTTTGGTGGCAAGGGATGAAGCGTGATGTAGCGCAGTTTGTGTATGCGTGTTTAACTTGTCGGAAGTCGAAGGTTGAACACCAGAAGCCTGCAGGGTTGATGCAACCGTTATAGGTTCCAGAATGGAAATGGGATAGTATTTCAATGGACTTTATGGCGGGATTGCCAAATACCGCGAGAGTCCATGATGCTATTTGGGTGATTGTTGATAGGCTAACGAAGTCGGCTCATTTTGTTCCTATTAACATCACATATCCAGTGCCGAAGTTAGCAGAGATCTATATCCGAGAGATTGTGAAGCTGCATGGTGTTCCGCTGTGTGTCGTTTCGGATCGGGATCCGAGATTCACGTCTGAGTTTTGGAAGAGTTTGCAAGCGGAGTTGGGTTCTAAGTTGAGGTTGAGTTCGGCGTATCACCCTCAGACGGATGGTCAGTCAGAGAGGACTATTCAGTCGTTAGAGGATTTGTTGAGAGCTTGTGTTCTGGAGCAAGGAGGTTCGTGGGATGCGCACCTTTCGTTGATAGAGTTCACGTATAATAACAGTTACCATTCTAGTATTGGGATGGCACCTTTTGAAGCATTGTATGGTCGGAGATGTCGGACTCCTTTATGTTGGTATGAATCTGGAGAAAGTGTAGTACTTGGACCTGAAATTGTTCGAGAGACTACTGAGAAGGTGAGACTGATTCGGGAGAAGATGAAAGCTTCGCAAAGCAGACAGAAGAGTTACCATGATAAGCGAAGGAAGGATTTAGAATTTCAAGCAGGTGAGCATGTGTTTTTGAGAGTCACTCCGGTGACCGGTGTTGGACGCGCTTTGAAGTCTAAGAAGCTCACGCCTCGTTTTATCGGTCGGTATCAGATTTCGGAAAGAATTGGAAGTGTCGCTTATAGGGTGGCCTTGCCGCCTAATCTTTCGAACTTGCACGATGTGTTTCATGTGTCGCAACTTCGGAAGTATGTTTCAGATCCATCTCATGTGATTCATATGGATGATGTGCAAGTACGGGATAATCTCACTGTGGAGACGATGCCTGTGCGTGTTGAAGATCATGAAGTGAAGACTCTTAGAGAAAGCACGACGTGGGAGCTGGAAAGCAAGATGCGGGAGTCGTATCCAGAGTTGTTCGAATCAGGTAAATTTTCGAGGACGAAAATATTCTAAGTGGGGGAGAGTTGTAACGCCTCAAAAATTTAATTAATTATTTAATTAAATTGTTTGAGAATTTAATTGGTGGAAATAATAAAATAAATAATAATGTTAGAATATATGGACCTATGATTAGGGTTAGTAGTAGTGAATTTAGAGTGTCATGGACAAGGCCCATGTTTAAGTCGCATATCCAAGAGAAAAAGCCCATGAAAAATTCACTAAGTATAAGAAGGGATTAGTTAGGGTTTTGCGCATCTGAGAAAGAAAAAAAATTAGAAATAGAGAGAAGAGAAGAGAGGGCGCGGCGAAGAGAAGAGGAGAGCTAGGGCAAGCCAAAAAAAAATTCGAGTTCTTCAAAGGCAAAGGTAAGGGTGGGGTTCTATCTCTATAATTGGGTGTATGAAGGGCTCTATGTAGAAAGGCTAATGGAACCCTAGGTGATTAAGTTAGAAAACCTTAGTTGTAGGGATTAAATTTGATTGATGATGAATGAAGATGAATTGATGATGTTTGAGCATGAATGAATATGTTTGAATATGATTGGTGATTGATTGAATACACTTGATGATGAATTGAACACAAAATCCTGTCCATAGGGCGCCATGGGCGCCAATGTTGCTATTGCTGGGCGCCTCCCTGGGCGCCAGAATTCTGTCCGTGTTGTTGCCTGGGCGCCAAGGGCGCCATTCTGTGCTGTGTGATTGGGCGCCTTCCTGAGCGCCAAATCATGTGTCTGTTCCTGTTGCCTGGGCACCAAGGGCACCATCCAGTTGTGTTGTGTTGCTGTTTTGAGGTGTTCCTGGCGCATGGGCGCCAAGGGCGCCAGTTTTGGCTGCCCAATTTGCGAGGTTCCTATGTTGTTGTGGCGCATGGGCGCCAAGGGCGCCAATGTGGTGGCTGCCCAGTTGATGTTTCCTATGATGTTGTGGCGCATGGGCGCCAAGGGCGCCAAGTGTGGCAGCCCTGTGTTGCTGTCTTGCATGTTGTCCTGGCGCGTGGGCGCCATGGGCGCCACGGTGGTGGCTGCCCAACTACTGTTGGCTATGTTTCTGGCGCATGGGCGCCAAGTGTGGCTGCCCAAGGTTGCTGTTGCTGTTGTCTCCTGGCGCTGTGGGCGCCAAAGTGTGGCTGCCCGTATGGCTGTTGTTGCTGTTCCTGGCGCACTGGGCGCCAAGGGCGCCAAGATTGGTTGCCCGGATGCTGTGTTGCGCGCATGTGTCTGGCGCAGGGGCGCCATGGGCGCCTAAATCAGGCGGCTTGTTGCTGTGTCTGGCGCAGGGGCGCCATGGGCGCCAGAATCTGGCTGTCTTGTGCTGTGATTGTGTGCTGGGCGCCATGGGCGCCAAGGGCGCCAGTTTGGCTGCCCGTTGTGCTGCTGGGCGCCATGGGCGCCAGTTTTGGCTGCCAATTGTGTTGTTGGGCGCTGTGGGCGCCAAGGGCGCCAAGTGTGGCTGCCCAAATGTGAAGTCCATGATTGATGTTTAAAATGATGTTGAATATGCGATTGTTGCGATGTTGCCAAAATACTGTGATGTTGCCAAAAATATTGAAAATTGCTAAATTGTAAATTGTTGACGACGATGTTATACGACGACGAAGTTGCCTCTAATTATTGGCAGGTGATGTGTTATAGGCCTACGACCATCGTTGCTTTCCGATGTTGTTGTGTGTTGTGTAATCGTTGCTATTTGTCGTGCATTTACATAGTGTCGCATGCATTGCATATTTTTACGACGGAGCTATGCTCAAACTACGACGACGACGTTGCGATATTGATACCCCTATTTACGGGTTTGAATTATGGTACCACATGCATTATAGGGCGGTGGCCCTGAGTTGAGTCACATTCCGCATTACGTGCATATTTATGCGATTGAGACGATGTTGGCCGATGTTAAATGATGATTGATGCTGAAATGATGATGATTGATATTAAATGATGATTAATGCTGAAATGATGATGACTGATGTTAAATGATGAATTGTTGCTGTAACCTGAACTATATATTGCTTTTCATGTACCTAATTATATAGTGCGATATCTCACCCCTTCTGTTTGAATGTTACCCCAATGTTGGTAACGTGCAGGTGATCTCGAATGAAGGCCATAGTTCTTCATTAGTTCGGTGTCGTCGCTCTGATACGTAGCACTCGGGGGGATGAACGCTGATTTATTTTAATTATTTATGACTTGTATTTTGTTGGATTTTTAGTGGGTGAAGCCGTGCATATTTGCAACGATGTTAATGATTGATTTTGTTGAATTTTCCGCTGCGTGATCGAATGTTATTTGACGTTGACGTTTTAAAAAGTGCTATGTATTTCGAGTTGTTTTTGAGAAATGTGACATCCGTTTTGTCGCTAAAAACTCTGATTTTACGTTAATAAACTACTGGGTAGAAATGGGTGTTACAGATACTACGTTGACTTTTATTTAATTAATAGGTTAATTAAGTGTGGAAAATAATATTAGAGTAGTAATAATATTATTATGTTGTATGGGCTTATTTTTATGTTAGAATAAGTAATGTAAGGGGGTGTGAAGAGTGGCCCTTGAGACTAATCAGAAAAATAAAGAGAAGTATAAGTAAGTAAAAATTAGGTTAAGTTGTCATAAGCAGAAAAAGAAAAATAAGGATTTGAGAGAGAGCCAAGGAGGGGGGGCTGCGCAACCTTGGGGAAAAATAGAGAGGGGATGCGCATTCTTGCATCCAAGAAGGGAGGTGACTGCGAAATCTTCAAAACCCAGGTAAGGGTGGGGTTCTAACTCTATAATAGGGTACATGAAGGGCTTTATGTGGGTTCTACGAATTTGCTTCTGTTTTCAGTCAAAAAAACATGTGTATCTCTGAATTGGGTTGACGTTGTGTTTGATTATTGAAATTTGATGAATGTTCGATGCCAATTTTGTTGCTAAACTCATTGTTTGAGGTGATCTGGGTATAGGTTCGGTTATACAGTAACTTGGAACAATATAGTGGTCCAAAAATTATGTTGTTTACCTTTTCAGAAACTAGACTTAATGCTTGTTAAGTTGGCACTAGTTTGGTTGCATTTGAAGTTGTATAGCTCGAGTTATAGGTGTCACAAGTTGGGTTAAAATTCTGGAAACGATCTGGGTATAGGTTTGGTTATACAGTAATTGGGGACAATCTAGTGGTCCAAAAATTATGTGGTTTACCTTTTCAGAAACTAGACTTAATGCTTGTTAATTTGGCACTAGTTTGGTTGCATTTGGAGTTGTATAGCGCGAGTTATAGGTGTCACAAGTTAGGTAAAAATTCTGGAAACAATCTGGGTATAGGTTTGGTATTTTGTGTATAACGTTTTCGTTTGTACTCCTTTTTGAATGATTCTTGATTCATTGGAAACTACACTCAATTTTTTTCGGGTTAGGCTCAAGTCCCATGTCATTTGACTGATTTTTGATAATTTTAGAGGTGTCACAAGCTAGGTCATGGTGGCTGTCCTGTTTTCTGAACCTTGTTGCTTATTTACTGAAACTGTACGAATTGGACCATTATTTTGCAAAATAACAATTATAGTCAGGAACTAGACATTCTTATATTTCCATAGAGGGGTCCTTTGCTAAGTTTCGATACCGTTTGATAGGTTAATTAATTCACCGAAGTAGGGGTATGTTTGATGGAAATTTGTCTGGTGTTGTGGCTGGCGCACTGGGCGCCATGGGCGCCATGTCTGGCTGCCCTGTTGTTGTTGCTGGGCGCCATGGGCGCCATGTCTGGCTGCCCGTTGCTTGTTGCTGATGTTGCTGGGCGCCATGGGCGTTAAGGGCGCCAAGTCTGGCTGCTCGTTGCTTGTGTTGCTGATGTTGCTGGGCGCCATGGGCGCCATGTGTGGCTGCCCGTTGCTTGTTTGCTGATGTTGCTAGGCGCACTGGGCGCCATGGGCGCCATGTCTGGCTACCTGTTGCTTGTTTTCTGTTGGTTGCTGGGCGCACTGGGCGCCATGGGCGCCATGTGTGGCTGCCTCGTTCGTTTGTTGGGCGCTTTAGGCACATTAGGCCCACGGTTGGCTAATTGTTGGTTAAGTCGTTAAATTGTTAATCGTTAATTTGTTGAGTTGTTAACTGTTGGTTGAGTTGCGAAACTGTTAACTTGATAAGTTGTTAAATTGTTGGCTCAGTTGTTGATTTGTTGATGATGTTGCGCCTAGTTGTGATTACCATTGTGTGAAGTTGGCGACGTGTATCTGGTTAGATTGCCTCTATTTATTGGCAAGATATTATGTTGTAGGCCTATGGCCAATGTTGAATTCCGTTGTTGGTGTGTGTTGCTATGTAATCATTGATGATTGTTTGTGCATTCACATCGCGTCGCATACATAGCATTTTTATGTTGGAGCTATGCTCAAAACACGTTGGCCTGGACTGGCAAATTATGTTGAAGGCTTATGCCTTGTTGATGCCACTATTTACTGGCAGATTTTTACGACGACGACGGGAGTTCTGCTCCAATGGTACCACATGCATGTGCGTATTGAGTCGCATTCATATTGCACCCTTAAGTGACTATGTTGATGACTTGTGATTGATTGAAGTTGTTGATGACGGTGAAGTGGTATGTTGATGAATTGTGATTGATTGAAGTTGTTTGATGACGGTGAAGTGGTGAACTTATGTCTTCTGATTCTAACATACTGCTTTTCATATGTTCTATTATATGGTTCGATATCTCACCCCTTCTGTTTGAATGTTACCCTCCTGTTGGTAACGTGCAGGTAATCACGAATGAAGGATGCTTACTTTCGTTTGATCGAGTCGGTGTCGTCGCTCTGATACGTAACACTCGGGGGGATGACCGCTTATTTTTCTATTACTTATGTCGTTTCATTTGTTGGATTTCGAGTTTATTGCTGTTATGTATCTGTTTTTACCAATGACTTAACTACGTTCATTTTGTGGTTTTAGTCGGAAAATGTACATCCATTTGTTTTTGAAAACTCTGATTTTTATTATTAAATTGCCGGGTATAAATGGGTGTTACAGCACCCATGAGAGTGCCCTGCAGGGCGCCAAACCAGCCACAGGCAACGACACCAAGGAGGGCGTGTCAAGAGGGCGCAGGCAGTGCCCCAGGGGGCCCAAGAGGGCGTCGGATCCCCTTCATCAAAAACTGGCGCAGGCAGTGCCCCAGGGCGCCCAAGAGGGCGTCGGGTCTCCTTCATCAAAAACTGGCGCAGGGAATGCCCCAGAGCGCCCAAGAGGGCGCCGGATCCCTTTCATCAAAAACTGGCGCAGGCAGTGCCCCAGGGCGCCCAAGAGGGCGCCGGGTCCCCTTCATTAAAAACTGGCGCAGACAGTGCCCCAGGGCGCCCAAGAGGGCGCCGGATCCCTTTCATCAAAAACTGGCGCAGGCAGTGCCCCAGGGCGCCCAAGAGGGCGCCGGGTCCCCTTCATCAAAAACTGGCGCAGGCAGTGCCTCAGAGCGCCCAAGAGGGCGCCGGGTCCCCTTCATCAAAAACTGGCGCAGGCAGTGCTCCAGGGCGCCCAAGAGGGCGCCGGATCCCCCTTTCGCGAAACCCCCTTGCGCAGCGCAACAAGGCGCCAGATCCTGCGCCAAGAGGCAGCAACCCGACCAGCGCAACAAGAAGAAGCAACCAGATCAACCAGTCAAGGCGCCCATGAGGGCGCCAGATCCTGCTCCAAGAGGCGGCCTCCATGACACCATGGCAAGGCGCCCATGAGGGCTCCATCAACAACGCAAAAGAAAGCATAAATCAACACTTACCGACAAAAAGAGACGTTGAAGCAAGTGAACCCTACCTCCCTTCCCCTCTTCAAGTAGGCACTCCAAGACGGCTTGATCCCTGCTCCTCCACAAAGTTTCAAAGTGTGGACCACAAGACAAAGACTCACCTATTTATAGAAGATAGTCAGGTGAGGACAAAACTTATCATTTTTACTCTAGAGAGTAAAAACCTAAAAACACGGTCATGCAAGGACGACGGCCCGCACAACTTCACAAAACCTGACAAATCCTTCAAGCCAAGGCCATCCTCCAGAATAATCTCGGCTTGGGGGGCAACTGTTCTACACTGGACCAAGAGGTCCATTATCAAAACCAGGGGGTGCGTTTAGCAAGTGATATGGATCAGCCCAACCAAATTAGCCCATATCCACAACACACGAGCCCAACATGCTTGGACGGTCAATATCGACTCTACTCCGATGATCCACGAGCGAGCATCGATTTCCTATAAATACCGGCTCGCATAGCCATTTATACGGTACGCACTATTCCCTTGTAAATTCACTAGCTTCTTCTCATACTGACTTGAGCGTCGGAGTGGCTTTGCCGGTACCCCCCCCCCCCCCCCCCCCCGCGGCGCTCACTGACCTACTGCCAGGACAGCAAGAGACCTACCAACAGCAGCCTACCAAATGACTGCTAGGTACAGAACAAATGGTATTAGTGCTATAGCATGAGGTCCTATAGCACTTATGCTTTGAGTACAGATTTATGTTTACAATTGATGACTCTGTGCTATAGCATCCCTTGCTGGACTCCAGTATTATGCTCTCTCCTTTTTTAGGCACAGTCACAGCAATTTTGGTGAGGAGATGCTATCGCATTACATTGCTATCCATTTGATGTTACACTTTCTGATACAACTGACTTACACTGGCCTTCCTAAGTCTTCATACCTATGGAAAATGAAGTTTACGTTAAAAAATATGTGGGAATCGATTCTTTGTTGATTGCATTGGATCTAGGAATCGATTCTTCTTTTAGTTGGGAATCGATTTTGACTTGCTTTGAAAAGAGGTGGCAATCGACTCTTGAGATCCAGGAGGGCTAGGAATCGATTCTATACTCAATGAAATCTTGTATGAATCGATTCTTGGCTTGCCTGAGACATGTAGGAATCGATTCTCAGTTTAGTATAAAAGGATGTGAACCGATTCTTCCTTTAAAAATGTTTTGCTTAGGAATCGATTTATGCAATGAAAACACATGGAGTGAAAATTGATTCTTCCTTTTCTGATTGGCCTGAAAATTGATTTTGCTGTATGTATATGCAAGGTGATAATCGATTTTCATGTTTTGAAGGTGCTTTTTATGTTTACGTAAGTATGCATGCATCTTTGAAAAACTTGTGAGTGTGTGAGACTTTGAGAGGCGAGCTGACCTTCGAAAGAGTTTACACTTTTTCTTAAGACGCACCCAAACCCTAAGGACTACCCTTATTTCTAAGGACTACCCTTACATCTTGAATCTTTCAATCCTTGAGCTTGATGGTCTTGGATTGTGACTTTTATACTTTGTCACTTTCATCACCTTTGGCTTTAGGTCAACTTTTACTTTTGTCATTTTAGCTCTTGGTCTTTTTCATCATCAAAACCTTGACCTGCAATACAAGTCCTGCATACAAGATATCTACAAAAAGCGATTGGTTTAAAAGTCTTCAGCCTAACTTCCCCTAGGGTTGCTAAGGGTCTTGAAGATCAATGGTGAACTTGTGCCTTCCCACTTGTTCACCAAAATATTGCTTGACTCTTTGCCCATTGACCTTGAAGGTGGTGTTTGTGGCTTCATCATACAAATCCATTGCTCCATGAGGATAAATCTTGACAAGTTTAAATGGACCTGACCACCTTGACTTGAGTTTTCCAGGAAACAACTTAAGTCTTGAATTGAACAACAAGACTTGATCACATTCTTTAAGTTCTCTCTTTTGAATCCTTTGATCATGCCATGCATTGGTTTTCTCCTTGTAAATTGCAGCATTTTCATAAGCAAAGTGCCTAATTTCTTCCAAGTCATTCAATTGTAGCAACCTTGCTGCTCCTACCTTGTTATGATCAAAGTTGAGCTTTCTAATAGCCCAATGTGACTTGTGTTGTAACTCCACAGGTAGGTGACAAGTCTTACCATAAACAAGTCTATATGGAGACATGCCTAAGGGAGTTTTGTAAGCTGTCCTGTAAGCCCATAATGCATCATCTAGTTGCACTGCCCATTCCTTCCTAGCTGGACCAACCATCTTTTCCAATATTCTCTTAATCTCCCTATTAGATACCTCTGCCTGGCCACTGGTTTGAGGGTGATATGCTGTAGCAACTTTATGTTTGACCCCATACTTGACTAAGAGAGTTTCAATGAGCTTGTTGCAGAAGTGTGAACCACCATCACTAATTATGGCTCTTGGGGTGCCAAATCTAGTGATGATGTTCTTGTGAATGAACTTGCTTGCTGATTTTGCATCATTGTTGGGTAAAGCAGCAGCTTCAACCCATTTGAAAACATAGTCTACTGCCACCAGTATGTAGGAATTGCCATGAGAAGGTGGGAAAGGTCCCATGAAGTCTATCCCCCAAACATCAAACAACTTCACCTCTAATATGTTGGTTAGAGGCATTTCATGTTTGTTGGAAATGTTTCCAGTTCTATGGCATTTGTCACACCTTTTCACCAACTCATGAGCATCCCTGAAGAGTGTGGGCCAAAAGTATCCAGATTGGAGCACCTTAGCAGCTGTTCTATGTCCTCCAAAGTGTCCTCCATAAGGTGCAGCATGACACTGCTGTAGCAGTGTGTGTTGTTCTTCTTCTGCAAGACATCCTCTTATCAATTGGTCTGGACATTCTTTGTAAAGGAGGGCTCATCCCAGTAGTACTTCTTAACATCGTGGAGAAACTTCTTTCTTTGTTGGTATGTCAGATTTGGTGGCACAATTCTGCTGATAAGGTAATTGACTATATAAGCATACTAGGGTGCTATAGCACTAGATGTGGTCACCATGAGCATTATTAATTCATTGTCCTCATCTTCACCTTGAGCAAGATTGGCCTCATAACCTTGGGATTCTTTCTTTGCATAGCACTCATCTGCAAAGTGTCCCCACTTATCACAGTTGTAGCACTGAATATTTTGCCTATCAAACTTCTTTCTACCACCTCTGCCTCTGTGATTACCATTACCTCTGTAATTTCCTCTACCTCTGCCTCTCTGGGGTTGATCAGACCTATTATCACCTTGACCTCTTCCACCATTCACAGCATGACTACCTCTGCCTTTATTATTTCTTCCTCGGCCTCTTCCTCTATAATTACCTCTACCTCTACTACTCTCACCATTATTCTTAGAGCCAGATTGTGCAAACAGAGCCTGTTCAGTCACCTGACTCTTATTTCTTTCAAGCAATCTAAGTTCTCTAGCCTCTAATGTGCTTTGTAATTTTTCTAAACTCGTGCTAGATACATCTTTCGATTCTTCTATAGCACAGACTATATAAACATACTTTTCAAGGAGAAGGCGAGTAACCTTTTCACAAACCTTGCCATCAGTTAGGGTTTCGCCTTGTGTCGCCATTTGATTCGTGATTGACTTCACTCTCTTGAAGTAATCTACTACTTTCTCGTTCTCTTCCATTGAAAGCTGTTCGTATTACTGTTGCAGCATCTGCAACTTCGCCTTCTTGTTCTGATCACCACCAGCATAACACTTCTCGAGTTTGTCCCATGCTTGCTTCGTTGAAGTCGCCTTTGAGATATTCTCGAAGTTTGCATCATCAACACTTTGATTTAAGAAGAAAATCGCCTTCGAATCCTTCTTCTTACTATCCTTGTACGCATTTCGCACCGCCTCAGTTGCGTGTGCACCAGGCTCCGCTGCGACGCCGTTTCTTATAACCCCCATGACATCTTGATAATCAAACAGCGCCTTCATCTGAATACTCCATCATTCCCAATTTTTGCCATCGAGAACCCGCAATTGCGCAGGGAAGTTACCTCCATTCGTGCTCACCTTCATTTTCGCTCAAATCGTGTTCGATTCACTGAATCGATGAAGAACACTCACTAGCACTCGTGTTTCCCAAATTGTGAATCAAAGCCTCACCGATTCCACTCGTGTTTCTCGATCCCAAGCTCGATGAAGCTCTAGATACCAATTGTTGGAACTAGAAGCAACAATCGTGCATCTTCTCAAGCTAGAATGCTGAGATTTCCACACTCACACCTCACACACTCACTCACAATCACAGAGAAAAGAGAATATGATAGCACGAGAGAGAGATCAAAAAATGATTAACTGAATTGTATATCTAACTAACATTCACTGTAAATTGACTAAAATGCCCCTGAATCTTATATGGGTAGACAGAATTACCCTTTATTCTATCAAGCTCCACGAAATTGGCAACCCCAACTCTACCTTTCTTTGGCGACCATATCGGCCCTTACATAATTAGCAACCATAAATGTTGTATAGACTTTGTTTCTGAATTATACATCGTTCTAGGTGTTGCATTTTCCACCTAGCTATAGAAATCTATATTCCCTCCTATTTTTATGCATCTTGTTGTACTCCAAATCAGAGATTGCATGTCTTTGGAGTCACAATTGATAAGTATTACTTCATGAGCATCTCCGAGTTGTTATGAGAGTTGAGAAGAATGGTGATCTCTTCGGTTCAGGAACAGGAGCACATTTGGGTGGATGTTTCTTGGGCCCCTCCGGCTCATGGTAGGGTGTCCCTTAATACAGACGACACTGTTAGGATGGTCGATAAGAGAGCGGGGTGTGGTGGTCTTGTGTGATATCCCTTAGGAAATTGGATTTGTGGCTTTGCTAAATTTATTGGTTTTTGTGCTGTGTTGGAAGCAGAACTCTGGGGTATTTTAGAAGGCCTATGCTTGTGTTGGGATAGGGGGTGGAGATCGATAACTTGCCAGGTGGACACTGATGTTGCAATAAGGGTTATCAAGGGTGAGCATGTGGATTGCCTTGCTGTTGGTGGTGTGGTTAGGAAAATTCGCAAATTATTAGCTTTTAACTGGGACGTTTGTATTGTTCATGTTTTCTGAGAAGCTAATCGGTGTGCGGGTACCTTAGCTTCAATTGGTTGTAATCAAGATGAGTCTTTGATTGTTTTTGAGCAGAGCCCATCTAGTTTGGATGCTCTTGTGCTCGCTGGTTGTATGGGGTACTCTATCCCGCGTCGTATTACTAGTTAATCTATTTCTTTGCCAAAAAAAAGAGTTGAGAAGAACGGTGGAACCAAATACAGGCCTAACATATTCATTGATTTATCATATGATGAAAATCATATAGGTCCTTACATTTTTCTTGATGTTGGTCCTTACATAAATGCCAAGAAAATGGTACAAGCATAGCATAGGTGCTAGATGTCGGCCCTTACATCTTTTTTGGGCCATACTTCGTACAATCCCCCCTCTACTCAGTAGACACCCCCCCCCCCCCCCAAACTAGTGAAAAGACCAAAATGCCCTTAATGAAACGCATGCCTCCCTTTTTTTTGGAGGTTACGATTGTTCGGACCTTTAGAATCGAACTGGTTCAGATGTTAACAACCGAGTGTTGAATCTTCAGAGACACCCCCCTAAAATTGTTTTTACCAGGTTCGGACCTTACGAACCGAACTGGTTCGACACTTAAGTCCCGAACCACTATAACATATGAGAGATATTTTATGTCATTCAACGGCTCAAATTCCACCGTCCATTATCATCAACGACTTTAATCAGTCAAAAAGGCAGTTAAACGTGTTAGAAAAACGAGTGACTGATATTTCCTTTGGAAATTGTGCCCCAATGGATGGATTTTGAACGGTTTTGATCATTCAAAATCAACGGCTCACGTTCGACCACACCTATTATAAATAGGTTCTCACATTTCACTAAGTTTCACACAAACACTCTACCCATATTTCTGCTTCATCTTCTGCTTCTTCACAAACACCCCTAACCCCACCTGCTGAAATGGAATGGGAGTTGTGCCCAACCCAGTACTCATGTGACAAATTTCTAATCGTCCTTCTATCACCGTGGAACTGTCACCAACAGTGAAGATGGTGTGTATTTTGAATGTCGCAATCCTATCTTCTGTAGGTTGAATAAGGATATAACATTCACCCATTTGAAGGAAAAGGCAGAGAAAAAGATTCATAGAGAGGGAGACTGGCGTAAAGAAGTAAGTCGTTTACGTTTCTGCAAGCCTAGTCGCGATAAGGACAGACCTATTCGTTATTCAGCTATGGAGATTCGGAGCGACGACAACGTACGCATCATGATGGAAGCACATGCCAATGTTCCATAAATCCGTCCGTTGGAGCTGTATGTCGAAACAATATGCACTCCGGACGAGATCATTTATCTTTTGCAACAAGGACTTCCCAAATAATTGCTAGTTTCGTTATTGTTTCGCTATGTTTCTTTTTATCGTTTTATTTGTCGTTCTTGTTTCGTTATGTTCCAAAAAATTGAAATAGAGATTGAATGTTTCGTTTTGTATTTTTGCTAGATCTTTATTCAAACAAAGATAGAATATAATGTTAACATACACCTAATCCGTTAAATTTAAACAACCCAAATAAAATAACAACAGTTTGTAAATTAAAATAAAATAACACGAGATCAGTTGTCATCTTCACCAAGTGACGGTCCACTGACTGAGACTTCTGTTACTTCATTGTCACTAACTTCATCACCAGAGACATAATTTGCAAGGAATGCCCGATAATCCGAATCGGTTGATTCTGATGCATGTGAGTCAGCGTCTTCTTCCTCATGCAATATTCTGACAACATTGAAACGGCCATCCTGAGTATACATAATTGAAACTTCAATACTGTCCACTCCCCGTATGCGGTGCAGATAGCATGTGTATCAGTTGCCATATTGCGTGTACGTCTATTGACAACAGCAGGAAAGACATGGCCATTATCATCTTGTAGGACAACATTGCGAGGCAATGTGTTGCCTATCTGCTGAAAAACATTTTGTGGAATGTTGATGCGAGTGTCAGTTCTTTGGATAACAGCCACGAATTCCATATCTGAAAAATTACACAAAACAGGCATTCAGCAAATATTGGCCAGGTTCGGACTTTAACTACTGAACCGGTTCGGAACTTTGAGTCCGAACCAGTTCGTTCGCAAAATATCGAGTACACAGGTTCGGACCTAAAGTCCCGAACCATGCAGAGTTTCAGAGAAAAAAATGGACGAAATGAACTGAATGGGAAAATTTCTATACCTGTTTAGAAAATGGGAAGTGAACTGGAGGAGAAGAAGAGAGGGAATGATATGGAGAACTGGAGAAATTGGGTTTAGGGTGGAAAGGGGAGTGTGAGAGGAAGGGAGAGTTAAGAAATGAGGAGAGGGGAATTTTGGGGATATTTGGGGGGTTGGGGGTGTCTCTTGAGTAGGGAGGGGGTTGTACGAAGTATCATCCTCTTTTTTTGATGTCGGACCTTACATTTTTTACATTCCCTTATCACAACCCTTACATTTTTTACGTAATGTAAAATTATTTAGTGAGCGTCAGGGGTAACAACCAGATCGGTCTGATTCTTCATTTCTTTGATTCTCAATGAATCTCATCTTTTCTCAAACTAGGGCCAAAAGTTAGGTTGGGGCCTCATAGTCCAGAAGTTCCATTTGTTAACCTGCAAACAACAATGAACAAGTGCAAAAGACTGTATTCGCAAGATGAATTTCAAGTAGTCATTCACATCGAGATTTCACATTCTGCATGTGAATTTATAAAATGTATTTTCTCAACTAGGTCGAGTTCTAGGTCTTGGGAATGAGCTCCCTACTCCAAGACACGAACCTTGCCTTCTTCTTTTTTCATGTATTGGGCAAGGTTCCCCTTTCGAATTAGTTTTTCAATGTCGTCCTTTAGGGTGTTGCATTTGTCGGTGTCGTGCCTATGGCTTCTGTGATAACGACAGTATTTCTTGGAGGTTTGGTCTTCCCTTTGCACAAAAGGTTCGGGTCGTTTGATGTCCCGAAACTCCGTGTCCGCGCATTCGGCAAGTCCTGCCTATCCCGAAAAAGGGACTCCCTCCAAAAAAAAGTAGCTTCGTAGCAAGAGTGGTTTTAACTAAGCATATGACGAAGGCTCGGCCGAAGCTAGCACTAGTGCAAATTAGGGATTTAAAGTCAGGCGAAAAGGGGATTTAAAGTCAGGCGCCCGCTTGACTTTTATTAAGTCGACTTTGTATGTCAGGAGTTTTAAAGTCAAGCGATAGCCTGACTTCGTAAGTCTGATTTAAAGTCAAGCATTTATTTCGCCTGACTTCGTAAGTCTGTTTTAATGTCAAGCATTTATTTTGCCTGACTTCGTAAGTCTGTTTTAAAGTCAAGCATTTATTTCGCCTGACTTCGTAAGTCTGTTTTAAAGTCAAGCATTTATTATTTGCCTGACTTCGTAAGTATGATTTAAAGTCAAGCATTTATTATTGCCTGACTTCGTAAGTATGATTTAAAGTCAAGCATTTATTATTGCCTGACTTCGTAAGTATGATTTAAAGTCAAGCATTTATTCTTGCCTGACTTCGTAAATATGATTTAAAGTCAAGCATTTTGTTTCGCCTGACTTTAAAAGTTCATTTTTTTTAAAAAAAAAAATTTATTTGGTAGCACTATTACAATACAGCAACTTATATATTACAATACAGTAAATGCGGAAACTTGTTTATTAACTGAAATGCACATTGTAGCACTATTACAATACAGCAACTTATATATTGCTGTTAAAACTGATAAAGGCAAAAACTCAACTAACTGAAACTTAACAAATTTAACTAACTAAGCCAGCTAACTAACATGCCTTAAAACTGACTTAATTGCTTATTACAAAATACAATGAATCAACAATGAATTACTACTCACTTACAACCCCGCATAAAAGCACCAAGCCCACCATTTTTAAGCATGTTCGCCCCAGTCCCCTGCAGCAGCTGCAAGATAACTCTATATCAACAAAACACGAATACATAATCTTGAACAAAATTAATTCAATCACACATGCAGCAGAATATTATGTCACATAATTTGAAAGTGCTGAATAATACTGATATTGAACACAAACACACAAACACACTGATATTGAACACAAACACTGGCCACTGCATTAAAACTTGAAAGGAATACCTTTGCGAAATACTTTCCCGGGTTCGTAGCACATCGGATTATTGTCAAAAGTGCATGGCTGAAACTCCCTGATGCTTCATTCTTTACAGCCTGATATAGATTCAGCATGAATAATGAATATCTCAAGAAAGAAATAAAGTTGAGGTGATAAGATTGAAATGATCAAGATACCTTCTCCAACGAGTGACCATACATGTCATGGTAGTAAGCACTAACGGCAGCCAAATGTGCCCCACTCCTTTCACTGAATATATGAACAAACGTTTTCTCATCAGTTCCCAATTTTAGACATAATAAAATACGATCACTAATCTAATTATTGACGTACTATCATTTATACAGACAGGAACTTACTTCTTTTGCTCAGTTTCTTTCTCATTCAACCAGTTCTTCAAGTTTTCCACATCATTTATCACCTTGCAAGTTAACAACCCAAAAATAAATGATTTTGCTACAGATAACAAATTTTAATATATTCAAGAATATGGCAATCAAGTTAAATCAAATACCTCATCTATTCGTTCTTTTGGAAGCCAAGACTTGTTTGCTTTCCACTCTTGTACAATCTACAGATGTCACAAAAAGATCTATGTATAAGTGCTTCATGTTACATTACCACACAATTAGCAAAATTGCAATAAAAATGAATACGTAAAATGAAAATACAACAGATTTTTGAAACCAAACAGTTACAACAGGAAACCAAGACTTGTCCTGCTAGGTGTGAGGTAAAATAATTATAAATAGTAGCTACCATAAGAATAAAATAACACCAAATCAAACAGGTTAGCTTAGCAGCAGTAAAACCCCCCACTAAAAGAGCCTTATTTCACTAGGTGTAGTCCATTACAAGGATTAGTCAACCAGAGACTCTACCAAAACAATTTTCAGTTTCAAAAACAACACACGTAAAATAAAAGGTCCCAAAGCATACTAATAAGAAGTCTATTATGGTACCTGTTTCAGCCCATTAATGTATTTTTGCACCAGTATTTGACATTATGTAGCATATATAAAACACAAATATAAAGATTTTCGAAAGATTGGATCAAAAATTCAGAAAAGATTGTGACAGCTCTCTATTCTCTTTAGTAGATGGGTTGATGCTTAGATATTTTACATTATACCAGAAACCTTCAACTAATCCAAAGTAAGCGCAAGCACAAGGCATGTATAGTTTGCACATTAAATAATTAAATAATCAAAAGTCGATTGCTAATCCTGGAGTCTTACCATTTGGCATCCACACCCTATACACTCATGGTTCATCTTCCAAACAAAATACCCTCCATTTGGATTGTTTTATGCGCTCTACTCTGAAATTGACAAGAACAAGACTCACTCAATTTTTTTTAACAAATGCAAATGCTTTTAACATGAAAATGTGTACACAGAAATAGACATAGCTATATAGAGAGTAGTATACTTGGTAAATTTGGCTTCAAGTCAGTGGTAAGCTGAAGAGAAGTCAATGTGCCATCTTCCTCTGAAGTGGTTGCCAAGATAGCCCTTGAGTCACCAACATTTGCTATAATGAGATATTCACCCTGAAAGTTTAGTCACACAAACTTTAGGTAACTTTAAGTAATAATAATTCATCAAACCAGGAACTAAATTAAGAGTAATGTTATCATCCAAATGTTGTTAATTCATTATTCATTCAAGAATAATCGACAGAAATATAATGAAAAGTAAACATCATGCATGATATATTAGTGAGCTTATTCCTTTTTTTTCCTATAAAATTTGAACTGATGGATTTTTACAGTGAACAGTTACAGATACATTCTTTACAAGAATATCATGAACTCGTGATCCCCCTCGATATCCCGACTTACTTGCAGAACTGTAATAAAAATATATTCTGTCGTTGAGGTACAGTCACAACTTGAAACTAAATATTGAACGTAATCAAAATACATATTACAGCCCAACCCATAAAAACACTAGTCACATAGATTTTTTTCAAAAACATTAGACATACTTTAAACACAACTTCCTCATTCTTATTCTTCAAAAATCTCTAAACACAAAGCAAATTTTTACATAGTCAAACACGAAATCTGTTAGTGTTAATACTAATACTAATACTAACAGATTTTGTTAAGTTATACAAACAGAAACTGACAAATTATACTATAAAGAAACTGACAAATTATACTATAAAGGGCACAACTAAGAAGATCCAACTTAAAAGAGAATTGATCAGTGAAACACTAGTCTCCAATAAGTTTTAACAAAATTAAGAGAAATGCATTGGTTTTAGCATTATAGCACAAACTCATCAGTTAATAGACATTATAATTAGCAATGATGACAGTAAATGTCATAATTCTACTGCAACTTATTTGGTGCTAGACTTAGAGCATCAACATATACAAAGGATAACAGAATAAGGAACTAGAACCTGACAACTTAGGACAAAATCTGAGTAATGAGTTAAGCAACAATAAATAAGCTCTTAGAATTTGTGATTTAGAAAGTAATATACATACCACTTCCTACTGACAATGATCTTTTGTCTACCAGGGAACTTGAACTTAGCACGACGAAGAGCCTCCTGTGCATGATGCCTGTTGCTGTCCTTGGCGATAACACCTTGCAGGTCCTAAATTAAACACCATTTAACAATTAACATCACACAAATAATACAATAGATAAAAACCAAGCCAGTTCATTCAAAACCATAATCTATAATTACAAAAAAGCATTCGAAACAAAACATCAGATTGTGATTTTGAGCCAAATAATACCAATTTAAAGGGACCTCATAATGGATATGAATATTAGAAAGACGAAAACATAAAACATTGCATTCCGCACAACCTAAAATGGCTAATACAGGTAAGTACTAATTAAAAGGGCGTTGAAGGATAAAAACAAAGGGTTTTCAAAAAACACATAAGGCATGGCTAATGGTAAAGTACTTGAAATAATCGATGATATTTCGTGCAATCAACACACACAGACATTAATCAACAATTTCAAAAAATTATGTAATCTGGACAGTTCTACGGAAAAGTAACCAAGAAATAGCTAAATGATTAGGGCAACAAAATTAAAAAACAAAGCTTAAAAAATCAAAGGGCATCTCAGACAACACCGATCTCAAGATAATTCAAACAACATTTAGATCTGTAAACGGTTATTTACAAATCAATTCGCAGAAACCACAAAGAAACGTATAAAAGTCATAAAATTTCAGCATAGTCGCGAATCAGAAAAATATAAGAGCAGTGCATACATGTGAAAACATTTTCCACTTTACAGGTTCAAAGTAAGCTCGATCAACTGGTTCATCAGTACACCCATAATCATGATGATCCAATATTTGAAGATTACTAGGAAGATTGGAAAGATGTTGGAGATGGATCCCCAGGTGGTCCCTTTTTCTACCTTCCAAAAATAATCGAAGACCTGTTATAGGTCGACATCCAGATTCAACCTGCAAAGTAGATTGTAAGGGTCTTTTTCAATTTAGAGATAAATAATCACTTTCCATTTAGATTCCTCTTCTTATTTCTATCATGTCATTTCTCTATAGTACCAAATACATTATGTTATATACTGTAAGTAAATTTTGTTTGGTTCAAATGATGATAAATCATCCACTCAAAAGCTAGCCTTACCAGTTTCTGGAAAGTGTTTAACTTGATAATACCAATCTTGTGCCAATGAACCCAACCAATTAGTATCTAGTTCATATTTATTTCCTTCATCTCATTATTGAAGTCATATAGAGAAATATACATAAATCCTTCCCAGTTCTAAATAAAGTGAAAGGAAATACTCATAGCACTCATAACATTCCTTTCATTTATCTTTCCTTTTATCATTTGTCAAATCATACAGAGAACTACGCATGAAACCACAAACATTTTAGGAGGGGCAAGTATATTAAACTTCTCACACATTATATATTGATTATCAATTAATACTACAAGGACAAATTACCTGCATAGTGTTTACATAAAGCTTTGGCCCCATGAATGTGAACCGAAGTGCTGAAGACATGTTTCTTTTATGCTTGGGACCAAATCCAGGAGGCTGATCAAACACTGGAGCCCAATGTCGAGGCAATTGATATTCTAGGAATTGACGGAGTTCTTCTAATGGGGGTTGATCTGTAAGATAGATACATCACACATGAATAAACAGACAGTTTGGCTCTCAAACCAGATAAGCCATGACATTTCAACTCAGTTTGGCACTCACATGCATGTATACAAATGCTCAATGTAAGAGAGACCACCATTTACATTCCTTTTAAATCGTGAGATGAAAATTAAATACCAATACCATGAGTTTAAACTAATTTTCAGTCATCTTATTTTCCATATTCTCTACCAAACACCAACAATAAAATATCAAACTCATCCCATTGCTCTTTATTGTCACTTTCTTTCATTTTTCCACCTCTCCTACTATGAACACATTAATAAAGATCAACAAGGCTTCTAGACAAGATAGATACATGATGTTCATGTCACTAGTTTCAATACCCTGTATTCCTTGTAATGCTAGGGAATAAACTACAAAATCTTCAAGTACCAAAACTATCATCCCAAACTGGAAATGATCACTATTTAAATGAATCATAGAGGCCTGATTTACCATGCGCTTACACACATTTAAGATACAAAGTCAAAACAACAAAACAACAAGTGAGTAACAAAACAACAAAATCAACATCATAAACTCAAAATCAACGAAAATGATTCAACCTTTAAACAAAATTTCAACAACAAAAGAACAACAAACACAAGTGAGTATTTGTTCTACAATCACATAAACAGAAACAGAAACAGCAAAGAAAAGAGAGAAAGGGGATTTCTACCTTCGTGAGTCATCTCTGTGAAGAGAACTTCAAAGCATTGAAGATCATCGCTGAACACGTCTCAGCCACACACAAAACAGCAAACACGGAAGTTAGGGTTTTGAAAAGGAAAATCATCAAATCAACAGAAAAACAGAATCTAAGTGAAGAATCTACCTAGTGGAACGGTCCGCAGCAAAACCTTGCAACAGAGAGCCTGAAAACAGAAGATCAGAATCTTAGGGTTTCGCTGAAGATTAAAGAAATCAGTGAAACAAGAAAGATAAGTGAGAGATCCATACCTTGTGTAGTCTCTGCTGTAGTTAGCTTGAAGGATTCAAGCTTCGTTTGCTTCGCAGTAACGAACCATAGAGAGAAGCTTCTGAAATCGTGAGAGGGGAGGCTTCGCTTGGAAGAAGAAGCTAGGAATCAGAGAAGAAAGGAGAAAGAATCGAAGAGGCGAAGGCTTCGTGGGTTCTGAGAGTGAGAAAGGTCTGAGAGTGGAGAGCTTGGAAGAAGAAGCTAGGAACCAGAGAGAAGAAAGGAGAAAGAAAGAGGCTAAGGCTTCCCGTAAAGTCGTGAGAAAGGTCTGAGAGTGGAGAGCTAGGTTTCGCGTAAAGTGAAAATCTTTTTTTCTATTTTGGTACTTTAGAAGTCAAGCGAATACACGCCTGACTTCTAAAGTATTAAAATAGAAAAAAATAATTTCACCCTTAATTACAAGTTTGCCACCGCGTCACTTATGTAGTCAGGCGAATACACGCCTGACTTCTAAAGTCTTATTTTTTCCCTATTTCTTCACTTTAGAAGTCAGGCGTGTATCCGCTTGACCTTAATACTCGCGAGTTTTGCCACTTATTTACAAGTTTGCCACCGTGTCTACCTATGTAGTCAGGCATCTGGGCGCCTGACTTTAAATGTCTAATTCTAATGTCATTTTTGCACTAGTGTAGAGCTAAGTGGCTGTTTCAGGGTATGTATGGAAAGCATAGCATTCGGGTATTCACTCAAAAATCATTGAATTGAATAAGGCTATTTGACTTAGGACTCCCTTACTAAGCTTTCAGGAAAGTCTGAGATCTCATTGTCTTCCTGAAGCCATTCTGCTATCATTCTAGTTTTTAGTAAAGTGACTGCCGTTGTTGATGTTCGATCGTTTAACTCGCAGCCAAGGAATGTTCCTGATCTGCGAACAGAACCAAAGTCCTGAGATGCATTCAACAAGGTGTGCTCTATGAAACGACCTTGTCGAGGTCAGAACTTGTGAGGTGTTCCCTCATCTAGGGCTCACTCGTACCATGGTTCCCTCAGCTTGGGCTCCTTTTCTGGCTGTGGCTTGGCAATGGCCCTGCAGTAGACCAGATCATCCTCTTCATAGTCCTTGTATTTTTAATATATGCAGGGGAAATCTCCCAGATCTTGGGACTTGTTGACCCCGATGTCAATCTGAAATAAGCTCCCTTTTCGGAGGTCGTCCTTCATCCAAAAAAGCCTCCTCTTGTTTTCCAAGTTCCCGGCATTCACAGCTTCTTTGTTGAACCTCTCCACATATTCCCTGAGTGTTTCTTTCTCCCCCTGCCTGATTGCCCTGAGAACCTTCTCGAACCTGGGCTTCAGTCTGGAGGCGGTAAAGCAGGTCGAGAATAATTGTGCTACTCGTCCCTAGGATGATACCGAGATTAGCCTTAATTCTAGGAACCAAACCAGTATAGATTTCTCCAAGGTGAGAGGGGGAAGATCTTGCATTTCCTTCGCACCCTGATATTGCATCATCAAACCAAAGTAGGCCAAGTGGCTGTCAGGGTCTTTGGTCTTGTCGTACATGTTCAGAATAGGGGGTTTCTCCAATGTCTTCGGTATTGGGTAGTCATCGATCTTTCTAGTGAAGGGTCCACCTCGGAACAACCCCGGATGATAGCGAGGCAACCCGTCCCTGAGATCAGAGTCTCTACGATCGCGTCGACCTGAGGATCTCCTTGACCTGGATTTTTGACAGAGTCGTCTAGGGGACTTAGCCTGATTTCGAGACCTATGGTGCGAGTTCGACGATGCGAGTGGCAAACTCCTGCTTGAGACTCTTCAGGCCAATAGGCGCTGTCGAGTGAAGTAGGGGATGGGGACCTATGGAAGAGCCCGAGCCTTGGTTCCTGCGACGTCGAGGAGGGGACCTGTGGCGCCTCAAAATCACTGTCTTGGGAGGCGGCGTTCCCTTATGGGGACGACGCAACTCGGGCATTGTGTTAACTCTCAAACGCCACTTCCCTTTCTATTTGTGTGAGGCTCTCTTCTTGATGAGTAGATCAATTGGTAGTGGGAATGCATTGAGATTGTACTTGAGCCTTGGGGTATAATGTTCGATTCCCACTGAAGGCAAAAACTCTACAGGGGGTAGAGAAGGTCATGATGTACATTTCTGGGGTAACCTACTAGAAATAAAAGGGCCCAGGCTGTTACAAAAAAAATGCGTCTTTTTTTTGTAACAGCCTGGGCCCTTTTCTGTCTAGTAGGCTACCCCAGAATTGTACATCATGACCTTCTCTACCCTCCCTGTAGAGTTTTTGCCTTCCATGCGAATCGAACCATGTACCCTGGGGCTCAAGTACATGCTCAATGCATTCCCACTACCAATTGATCTAATAGCCTGGGCGCAGCTATTCAAGAGGTCCAAAAGCTGACGTACCGTATGGGCAGGGACCAATACGTCGTCTTGGAGGACAGGGGCTGGTTGTGGAGCCGGGACTTGCACATCGTCATTGGAGAGAGTTACAGCAACACCCTTAGGCGTTTCAGTGGGTCGTGGTTGAGCCAAAATGATGCTTTGGGCTTGGGGTCTACCTCGAGGTGCCATTGGAATGCAGAAGTAGGTCTCTGTAGATGAGAAGGGACGAGGTGAAAGATGTGTATATCCCATTATGGTCGCCAAATATTTGTACCTTGCCTTAGCTCTGGTCGGTCCGAAACTGCAGTTGGTAGGGCTCTTGCTCGAGGTCGGGTCTTGAAAGTTTACCCCGAGTGTGGTATCTACGAAGCCAATTCGACGCTCAAGTCAGGATCTATGTATCTTAGAATAAAGCAGGGAATGAAAAGTGTACATTTTTCTGCAGTGTGGGCCCATAGTTAATAGGCATCAGGCGCGTCTTGGTCTGTTGGATTGTCCATGTGCATCCCTGCAGTTGATACCTAGATAGCTTGGATTGGAGGTAGGATCTTGCCTTTGATGTTGGGCTACCTAGGGGTGTTCACGGGTTGGTTTTGATGGATTTGGACTAAATTTGTTATCCGAACCAATCATATTTAATTGATTTGGGTTGGTTTGGATTTTGGATTTTTTTCTTCTATAAAATCCAAAACAAACCAACCCAATATTGAATTAGTTGGTTCGGATGGAGGCACGGGGTCATGTGTTCACATTAAATTTTTAAAACATAGAATTCTACATTTTTAGCTCTCAAATTTAGCTATATTTTCTTTATTTTGCATGTAAAATTAAAATAAAGATACAAATTTCGCTATCAAATAAAGGACATTGAACAAATGAGAAAAGAAAATAAAGTGGACAAATAATCCAGCAAAACAACAAATGATGTGTACTCGGCAACAAATGAAATCAAAAGAAAATGGAATCAAATACTTCATCAATCAAGCCGTTGTGTTGGGTTGGGTTATGAATTGTGATTTGGAGTTTGGGAATGGGATGAATGTAATGAATTCTACCTAGGAAATATGCAATTTAAACTTTGAAGAACGGGATGGATGGGTATGGGAATTGATTAAGAGGGAGTAGAATACTAACAGACATACCAACGGTTTCACGGTTTGGAATGATTTAAACTTTGAACGACGGGATGGGTATGGGAATTGATTAAGCAGTGTTGCAATATTGAAGAGGGAGTAGAATACTAACAGACATACCAATGGTTTCACGGTTTGGATTGGGTTTATTTTTAAAATCTGTCATCCAAACTAAACTAGTAGGAGTCTATACAGATTGGTTTGGAATTGATCCAGTTACAAAAAATGTCCGAACCAAACACTTCGGTTTGGATTAGGTAGCAGGTTGGTTCGGATTTGCCCAAACCACCGAACACCCCTAGGGCTGCCTTGGAGCTAGACTCAAGTAGGTGGGCTGATCCAGTGTCCAATGCCAGAGCTGGGCCTCATGACCCAGTCTAGAACAGATAATGTAGCCGAGTCAACTCCAACTTTGGCCTGAGATAATTATAAGATTGTGCAAATCAAGATTCAATGTTTGGATTATTTGTCGGAATGGAAGAATAACATTGATAGCAAGAGTTACCGCTAAAAAGCACTAACTGATACACTCCGCCACGATAAACTAGTAGTTACTTTCATACTAATTCAAACATGCATATGTTTCTCTGCACATACGAAAGCTGGAGCCTCAAAATTATCTAGGTAATATATTGAGACACAAAATTTCCAAACTGAAGCCTCAAAACTTCCTTGACACTACGCTTTGTTTGGATGCGGGAAGAAGTAGGAAAGAGAGAAATACAAAAGAGAGAGATACAAGAGAAATAGAAGAGAAATTCTATGTTGTTTGGATATTAAAAGTTCTCTTCTCTTCTTTGAATGGGTAGAAATATGAGTAGAAAGAGATAACTATAGCTAGTAAAATACAAATTTATTCTTATTACAAGATTTTAATTTTTTGATTAGTTTTTTGTTACATTTTTAATTAGTTTTAGCTATAATTAAACACCATATTCATATAAGCCACTCCCATTGCTCCATTTTCTTTGACAAGTCTTGCGCATGAACTGGATGAACACTATTGCTGCAAAGCGAAATTTACTGCACACCCCACAAGAAAAAAAAATCCCCTTTTTTTTGGTCAAGAGTGCATATGGAATAGATAATAATAAATTCTCCAAAGACAAAAACCAAGTAAGCAAGACAATGGGTGTTGTGGTTGAAATGTTAAAAAAAGAAAATAGGTATTGCAATCGACCCAATAACAGCAGCCGATAAATACAAGTGAGTGAGAAAAAAAACCAAAACACGTAGAAGTGTACAATGAACTTGGGTACAAGATTGCCGTGTAAATAAAGTGGTTGTGAGGGCATCGTGGGAATAACTGATATCCACCAATTTCTTCTCCAAATCTCGCCTGTGTAGGGAAGAAATCTTTTTTGTGGGAACCACCCGAAAATACTTCTCTCCCCCTTCATTTCTCTCATCTTCCAAACTAGAGAAGTGTGTTATTTCTCTCCTATCTCTCTCTTTCTTATCTCTCCCTTTCATAAATCTAGCGAAACAAACACAGTGTAAGTTTGATACCTATATCCAGACTCTAAATATAAATATAGATATAAATATAAGAGTTCCGTTTTTGGTACCCCCACCACTATACACCATATCCCCACAAGAATGTTTTTTCCCATTTTACCCCTAATTTTTTTGGCAAGACGGATTTATCTAACAAATAAATAAATCTGTTATGTATTTCTTTCAAAATGGAATTATCTATTTGTTAGATAAATCTACAGTTAAATATATAACAACAGATTTATCTATTTGTTAGATAAATCCGTAATTAAAAGTATAACTACGGATTTATCTAACAATTAGATAAATCCGTTATTTACTTTTTGCAAAACGAATTTATCTATTTGTTAGATAACTCCGTAGTTAAAAATGTTAGATAAATTCGTAGTTAAATTTTTAACTACGGATTTATCTAACAATTAGATATATCTGTTTTGTAATTAATTAAAAAATTAAATTCGGCATTATTTTACAATTTTAAGGTAAATAAATATTATATATAAGGAATACCATATACAACCTCTAAATATTCGTGTAACCTCAATCAGAATCAGCTGCTAAGTCGACAACTACTGGTGGATGATGTGGTGGTTTGGGGACCGAAGCTAAGGACCCCCATAGTTGGATACACCCTATAAAAGGATCGATACAGGTCCAGAGATACGGTACAGAACATTGGCGACCACAGTGGGATTAACTCCAGCGATCTCAGAAGTATATCGATCATGAAGAAGGGATTAACTCAGGAAGATCACGTTTCACCTAGGTCTCGGAATGAGCCTACGGGCATGATGTAATCCGACTTTGTAAATGTTCAACCATCTAATATATATGGATCGGCTACGATTTTCCTCACGCTGATTTTCCTCCGCTTAGGATCAGAACTCCTAATGATTCCTACGGATCCGAGGGTTCCCCTCGGCCCTGCTCGTCTCCAGCTTCCTCTTCCTCGAAGCGACTTTCCAGAAGCCGGGAAAAACTCCCGAGGCAGGAACGTCGGCGCTTTTGCTCACAGAGATCCTCCGACTTTAAACTGACACCTCGAGTCACTCAGGTTGTCACGTCTTAAATGGCCGAGTTTGCCATTACCCTGAAGGGCGAGTTCGATCTGGGCCGAGTCCCGGTAAACTGCCCTGAAGGCGACTTTAAACTGACACCTCGAGTCACTCAGGTTGTCACGTCTTAAATGGCCGAGTTTGCCATTACCCTGAAGGGCGAGTTCGATCTGGGCCGAGTCCCGGTAAACTGCCCTGAAGGCGACTTTAAACTGACACCTCGAGTCACTCAGGTGGTCACGTCTTAAATGGCCGAGTTTGCCATTACCCTGAAGGGCGAGTTCGATCTGGGCCGAGTCCCGGTAAACTGCCCTGAAGGCGACTTTAAACTGACACCTCGAGTCACTCAGGTTGTCACGTCTTAAATGGCCGAGTTTGCCATTACCCTGAAGGGCGAGTTCGATCTGGGCCGAGTCCCGGTAAACTGCCCTGAAGGCGACTTTAAACTGACACCTCGAGTCACTCAGGTGGTCACGTCTTAAATGGCCGAGTTTGCCATTACCCTGAAGGGCGAGTTCGATCTGGGCCGAGTCCCGGTAAGCTGCCCTGAAGGCGACTTTAAATTGACACCTCGAGTCCCTCAGGTGGTCGCGTTTTAACATTGCCGAGGCTGGTGGCAGACACCCTCGCTGGTATAAGCCCGGCCTCGAAGATTTGTGGCAAGACCCGTATCTCGGGCGCTCCGAGGCTGGTGGCAGACACCCTTGCTGGTATAAGCCCGGCCTCGAAGATCTTTGACAAGACCCGTATCTCGGGCACTCCGAGGCTGGGGGCAGCCCTATTTATAGCTATAAGCCCGGCCTTGAAGAAAGTCGCCACGAAGGTCCGACCTCAATTTCAAAAACTCTCACAAAGTCCATATAAGGCATCAAGTCTAGCTCGCCCCAAGACGACCCGACTTGGGGGGCAACTGTTATGGATTGGCCCAATCCACAATAATGAGGCCCAACACCAAATGCAGATCCATCAACCGATGGTTGAGATCGCAACGCCAGATCGGACGGTCCTGATCCATCAGGCCAGACACCATCAAACTCTATAAATAAGCATTGAATGCTTCATTAAAGGTACACACTCTTTTCTACTCTTCCCCTCTAATTAGCTCTCTGGCTGACTTGAGCGTCGGAGTGTCCTCGCAGGTACCACCTGCCCCGGATCGGAAGCAGAGCTCGGTTGATCAAGACCAACCCCTACCAACTATCTCGGATCGGACCTTGTGTCTAAGATCGGATACAGGTCTAGAGATACGGTACAGAACAGGATCCAACCACGTAGTAGTCTCGTTAGATGAAAAACGCTCCCACTGAAGAGCAATTGAAGGCAATGTACACTCAGACAAAAGCGAAACATGCACCTAGTGAATATTGTTCACGAAAAGAATACAAATGATGTTGCACGAACTGTCTGAAATTGCCTATAAATAAAACTTTCTCCTGCACTCTTCTCATTCTCTCATTTCACTCTTTATTTCTTTATCATTTCTCTTCTATATTTTCTATCTTATCTTTCTTCTTCTTTCTCATACTCTTCAATCTCCATAAATTTCTCTACATATCTCTCTTCTACATTTCCCTTTTCTTCTTCCTTCTCATTCATTCCCACTTCTTCATTCTTATTCATTCTCACTTCTTCATTCTCATACTCTCTTTCATTCTCATTTCTTCATTTTTATTTCTTCTTATTTCTTCATTCTCAAACCCTCATTCATTCTAATTCCTTCTTACTTCTTCATTCTTATTCTCTCCTATAATATTTTTTCCATACTCTCTTTCATTCTTATTCTCTCTAATTTTTCTATTACTTCTCATTCTCTTCTATGTAATTTTTTTTCATATTCTACTTCATTTTCATTTTTTCTTATAGCAGATTTTCAAAAAAAAAATTACAAAAAAAATTATCCTTTTTTTAAAAAAATACCCCAGTAATGTGTATATCCAGCGGATTTTTCAATTTTTTTTTTAAAATTCGTCGGAAATGGCCATTACCGGGGGATTTTTCCGCCGAACATTACCGACGAAAAAATTCGCCGGAAATGTGCGTTTCCGACGGTTTCTTCATATGTTTTTAAAAATCCACCGGAAATTACCGGCAGAAAAATCCGCCGGAAATTACCGGCGGAAAAATCCGCCGGAAATTACCGGCGGAAAAATCCGCCGAAAATTACAGGCGGAAAAATCCGCCGAAAATTACAGGCAGAAATTCCGCCGGAAAACATTACCTACGAGCATTTTCTGGCAGATTTTTTCCATCGGAAACGTCATTTTTTCAGCGGATTTGGTGCATTTCCAGCGGATTTTTTCTGCTGGAAAAACGCGTTTTTCTTGTAGTGTGAACTAGTGCGACATTATATTTGGTAACTATAATGTATCCCATCTCAGACATCGACAACCACTTGTCCTCATCCTGATCACACTCTTTACACTTTGCCTTCCCATTTTAGTTACGTGTCACTCACAAAGCAAATTAATAGAGGACAGAAATACTTCATGAATGCCACTCATAAGACCAAAATTTCTGACAGTCAAAAACACCTCGAGTGATAAGCTGTGTATTTCACACAAATCTTTCAATATCTGCAAGCCCATGTATAATGAGACTTGCGCTCATGTGCCAAATATGCAAATGCAACCGAGAATGTTATCTTGGTTGAAGTGACACCCACAATCTCCAATAGAGATATTTTGTATTTGTTGGTCTTGTATGTGTTGTCCAGAATAAGAACCCTAGGAAAGAATCTGAATAATTTGATAGAAGTGGATGTGCCCACATGATGTCACTGACAACATATGTGCCCTCAACTTTCCTTCTCCAACATAAATACTTCTCAAATTCTATCAACCTCATCAGCTCCTTAATCTCAGTTTTAGGACCCCTTAAGGAAGACCGGTACATGGTACGCTGCCTATATAGTTGGGACATAGAAGTCACATTACCCACAAATTTCTTCTTCAAAGCATTCATACTGTCTCTTGGAGCAACTTTCAATGCAATGTGTTCATCCACCATAGCCTTTTCCTCCTTTGTTAACTGCCCTAAGAATGCAGTGCTGGTTAACATTGTAAGCAGCTCATGTGTATGGAGTCCACACCTAACCCTCAAACCCCAACCCCCATCACAAACCGTATATGTAGCTCTCAACTTAAACGAACAATTATGCCTCCGTGATGCAATGACTCTTAATTTATTGCTGAATTTCCCATGCTTCTCGCAACCATTTTTTTATTTTTCGTCCCTCATTACCTCCAACTCGCAAGATCCAAGGATGATAACGACAACTCTGATGCCCTTCCTAACGCCTCTGACACAACATACAACACCATCACGTGTTAGAAATAACTACAAATAAGACAATTGTTAGTTAATTAATTAAACAGACAATTGTTAGTTAGCTAAAGAATAATTAATTAAAGACTCCGCTTTCATCATAAATGACCCTGATGTATCTATCAAGAACGGAACCAACAGTGAATCTGTATCCATATCTGTTTCATTTTAAATAAAATTAACTAAATCTATAAAAAATCTGTTACCTATTTTAAAGAATTACGGATTTATGTTATTTTAAGATAAATCCGTTATTTTATTTTTGGGCAACGAATTTATCTTTTTAGTAGGTATATCCATTACACAAAATACAATAACGGATTTATATTTAAACAACATTAATCCGTTTGGGAAAAAAATAAAACTACAAATTTGTTTTTTAAAAACATAAATCCGTTTGTCCAAAAATTAGAATAATTGATTTATCATTTTTAAAAGATAAATCCATTTAAAATCGAATTTAATGCATCACAGATTTACCTTTTTGATGGGTAAATCAGACGGCCAAAATTGGACCACAAACTGAGAGGTGTAATAAATAAGAGGGGTATTTTAGAAATATTGAAAATGATGGGGGGTATAAGGTTCATTGGTGGGGTACAAAAAATGGGTCCCAAAATAAAAATATAGATTTATCTCATTATTTCAATTTTGAGCCATGCTTTTCCCAACCTTCCCTACTCAACACACACCACATAACCTCCTAAATCTCTAAACTACCCCTAACTTAAAAACACTTCATCTCCCACTCTCCCTCCCCAACCCCCCACATCCCATTCACTCCCACTCCCCCTCAACCGAACTCTCTCACTCTCACTCTCACCCTCCTCCATTCGCACTCTCACTCACCATCTCTCACCCTCTCGTTTCTCAGTTACTCACTTCTCTCACTGAACTCTCTCATATTCTGATTACCATTGTGTTTTTTTTCACACTTGAAACATTTTGTTTCATTAAGGGTATTCTGGTACTTTCGCTATGTTTAGGGGTGTATGATGAGTAGGAGGGGTTGGGAAAAGCATGAACCTTTAGTTTTTCTTCCGGCCAGAAGAATCTGACCTACATACGAAGCCCATCCAACAAAACCAGACCAAAAGAGGCCCACATGGCCCAAAGGCAAAACGGCCAAAGCAGCACATGATAGACCATAAACGTACATGCCGCACTGTAGCAAAGCTACGAGATCTATAGTCTATAGTACTACTACTAAAAGTAGATAAAACGTATAGATATCCTCTGATGTCAACAAAATAAAGTAGATACCCTCTTGAGACACAACACAAGTACAAACTGCAAAGACCAGATCTAGGGTTCCACTCACAAAATCAGAAAAACTCATCTTCAACGAACACCACAGCTTTTCATCGTCTCTACAATGGGTATTGCTTTCCCCACACCCCCTCCTACTCTTCGCACACCCCCAAACTTATTTTTCCCCAAAATGACCTCGCGTGAGACGCTCGTGTAACACGGGTTAAGTGGCTGTTCGAACGAGGTTATGCGAACCAGTTCGAACGACGTTGTGCGTGTTAAGGAATTGGTATTGTTCGCATGACATCGTTCGAACCTGTTCGAATAATGTCATCCGTGTTAAGGAATATTGTTAACTGATGGTGTGAGGGTGTGTTTTGGCTGCATCGAATGGCTTTATTCGAACGTGTTCGAATGGGTGCGTTCGAACAGGAGTTCGAATGGCCACATGCGAACCACTGTTATGCAGAAACAGAAACTAAATAAATCAGCACACAGTTTTGGTGATTTCAAAATATAAACCTAACTTTAACATTATGTACCAAAATTATACAACATTGTGTACCAAAATTAAAAACCTAACTTAACATTGACTACCATCACTATCTTTACTTAAATCTACACAAGGAAGGGGATGGGGGGTTGTGATTGTATGAGCAAATTCTTCCACTTTTGTATCCGGCCAACAAAAAGCGAGTCCCAACCCTTTGCTATGGGTGCCCTATTAGTATTCCATATCAAATCCGGCAAGGGCATTGGACTTCCAGGCTTCATAAAGACCTTCAAAAAGACAACAAAAAACAGAATGTTATGTAATGTTTTGGAATTACTACATTGAATCTAAATAGAAGACAGTTTACCTGTACAAAGTGTTTGTGTTCTGGTACCAAAAGGATGTTGAACTGTCGGGCAGTTCTGAATGGTGCAACATTGAATGGAAAAATTGTGTAACAACAATTAGGTGACCAACAAGTCAGGACGACTTTGTACTTGTTACTGATTAGATACCCCATATCTGGTGTAGTCATCCAATTATCTTCAACATTATGTCCATGATGTGCCCTCAACAATGCCCTCATCAAAAATGTGACCTTACCAATACCACCATACAGTCTAGTGTAGAAGTCATTGTATTGGTTAAGCTCCTCCATCAGATCAGTTCTGACTGACTGCCAAGCCTCCTCACCCCTACCAAGAAATGCAGCAATACATCGGAAGCCACAATTTTTTGGCCGAGTATGGTTCCTAGTCATTCTAGCCACTAGATCCTTCTCTTTTGAAGATAACCTACCAATGTACGGACGTCCTTCATGATAAGTAGCCATACCATGGTTATGAGTTCCATTCATAACCCTCAAAATCCATCCTCCAAGCTTCTTAATAAATTTCCCTTTCAGTCTGAACTGACAACAACATTTTCTAGTGTCCGTGCCTTCCTCAACATTTGTCTTGTAAGATCCAGCTTTATCACAAATCAACATGCAGTATTGTTTACCTGATCGTCGTCCGGTGTCAGATCTTCCTATAACAATCACCATCCCAAGAGATTTTCCAACCGCACGCACCCACGTCAGCAGCTCCTCACGACTAGGGAATAACTGAAATTCAATTACTAAGTGTCAGTTAAATAAATTGAATAGTTCGCTAAAATTAAAACAACTAATTCATTATTACCGTATCCGTTTTGAACGAACTAGTAAAATCTTGGGATTCTACGACGTCAGTTGTCATCTCATCTGCCACAGTTGGGATTATGCGAACATTGTTCGAACGGCCTTATGCGAACACTGTTCGAACGGCCTTATGCGAACACGTTCGAATGATGCTGTTCGAACCAAGCAAAGTCACACCCCATTAAACACTTGTTCGAACACGATCATTCGAACATGTTCGAACGACCCTGTTCGAACGGAGCGCGAATACAAAAAAAAAATGGCGTGAAAAACTGAAAACAGAACCAAAATGAAAAAAGTTTGGTAGGGTTATTACCTTGAGCTAGTTGCCAATGTTGGGTAGTTGAATAGGAGTGAATGATGAAGGTGAGGATGGGTGGGTTTGGAGTGGAGAGGGGGGGGAGGTTTGGGAATTTAGAGGGGTGTGTTGTGTTGAAGGAGAAGAAGAGGGAGAGGGGTATAGGGGGAAAATCAATTTTAAGTGGGGTTAGTTTGGTAAATGTGTAGGGTGAAGGGGTGTGTTTTGAGTAGGAGGGGGTGTGGGGAAAGCAAAGTTCCTCTACGATTTACATACTTGCACTTTCATCGTCAAGTCACCACCGCCATGGAAGACCCTCTGCAAATACACCACCAGGGGTGAACGAAGCATCTTTCTTCAATTAATTTTTATGGAGTTTTGCTTTGGCTGAGGGACCTCTCTCTCTCTCTCTCTGCGCAATTTGCATTCCACTCGTCAATTTTTCCTCTTTTCTCTCCTCAAACTAAGGTTCATCTCTCTCTACTCTGTTCTGTCTCATGAGCCTTTGCGATTACGATTTTGATCTAACAATTTTCCCTTTGTTTGAATTGTCCTTGTGTGTTATCTCGAGGCTAGAGTTTTGGCTATGTCTTCATCAGAAACTCCACTCTTCAATTCCTTCGTGATAGATCATGCATCGACAAGGTTGAAGTTCTTCTTCCTCTTCTTTTTATTTTCTCATTATTGTATTCTATGTTCTCTGCTATCAAGATGCTGCCATTGAACTTGGTAAAGATTTGGTATCTACTATTTCAATACTCTTTCATTCATACATGTCCATTAGTCTTCCATGTCAGTTTCTTGCATCAGATTTTCTTCGTAGTTCATACCTTACCTATAATAAGTGTAAAGTGTATGTTTGGGCCAAACACGCCCTAAGCTTGAGATAATGTTTGTATTCAAGGTAATTAGATTAAGAACTTTGGTGTTGAAGCACGTATGGAAGACATTAGGAGCTGCTTATGATTGGCAACATTTTAGATAATAGATACTGGTTGAATGCCCTTTTTCATTATCTTATTGTTTGGATTTTCAAATTTCTTGTTACAGATGTTGCCGTGTCTTCATATCCTGATATTATGGCTTCTTTAGATGCTGTTTGTGTGATTAACTTATAGGTGTCTTAATCTAGATAGATGATCCTGAGATCATCACATTTCAAACAAAAAGTTCACGCAAAGGAAAAATTCAGATGAACAAAGGAACTGTGCTTTTTCAGTGGTAGTGCAGTTAGGAGTAGTATGTTGTATACATGTGTTGTTTAGCCAGAAAGTACTAGAACTTGCTGATAAAATCTACTCTGTCATTTGACTACTTAGTTTTTTTTCTTATGTGGGAACTTCACTGATGATGTGAACACCATTCTATGTTATTGAAATTATCAGTTTTGTTGAAGCTAGGTTTCTATTGCATATATGTTAAGGGATTGGGAAACTTTACTTCAGCGACGTGTTCGATGTTGTCTTGTGTGGATTGCTATGAAGAGGAACAATGTTATGCATTGTCTGACAGAATAACGATGCTCCTATATAACATGATTGATTTATTACCTTTGAAGGTCTGTTTTCTTCTTCTTAAATATTCATTGTTTGTTTAGTTTCTGCATAAGTTTATGGTGATAGACCATATAATGCTAGTCACTCTTTGAAATAAACAATGATTATATGAGGCCAATATTTTCATGTGCTGATCACAAATTTCAAGCATGCCTTGCTGTAATTATTAAATTAGGACATTTAGTCGCTCTTGGATTTACGATGCTTTCTTAGTGTGCCTACAAGTAACTATTGCCATAAAATAATCATGTTTTAGTTCTACCATGGATATACAAGGCTGTAGCCTGTATCACTCTTTTATGTTTAGTAATGCATAATTACAAGTGAGGCAAGTAAACATCACCTCAGCCTTCTAACCACGAGCCTTTGATAAGCGTGGTTATAGCAATCTGCCTTCTAAACAGTTTTTTCTTTATACATAGAATTTAAAATTTTTAGGACCAAAAATTCTTTCATGACATTTGTGTGCAAATTTCGTTTTAGTACAGCAGGTTCATGTATGGTGTTGGGCTAACCAAGTAAGGCTGCTTGTACTTTTTAAAGAGCTCTCTAAAGTTATTTGTGCTCATCTCAACAACCATAAGGTAATCCCTTTGTTCTTTTTCTATTGAAAGTTTATATTCTATCTTGGTACCTTAAAACTAAAAGAAGTTAGCATTACATATGTATAAGAATTTGAATTTGAATATGAATTCGAATGATGGCTAATCTATTATATTTCTACTTTTTGCAGCCTTGAAAGAATGGCCAAATGCTATGTTTATACATGTTGCTACAATTGAATAAGCTTCAGATCCTGAGATCATCACATTTCAAACGAAAAGTCCACGCAAAGGAAAAATCCAGATGAACAATGGAGCTGTGCTTTTTCAGTGGCAGTTCAATTTGGAGTGGCATCTACATGCGTTGTGTATCTGGGAAGTAGAACCTTATTCAAAGGCAATAAAAGTTGTTGATAACATATACTTTGTAATTTGACTACTTCTGATTTTTTTTTTTGTGTGGGAACATCACTGATGATGTCAACACCATTTTGTGTAATTGAAATAAACAGTTTTCTTGAAGCCAGGTTTATCTTACAAATTGGTTTTCAAATTAGTCACAAAAGAAATTACTATACAATCGAAATTGTGTTAACCGAGGCATATGTTCTGCATCAAATATCTAATCTACATACATAATGCGCAACACCAAGAACCGGTGACACAAACAAAGGAGATACTTTGTTCCCATTCACGATTAATACTTACAAGCTAAAACAATCAAATTACAAATCAATTTTTTGAGAGAGATGCAAACTATGCAGCACAAAATCCATTGCTAGCTAGTCAATGATGGTGTCACACAATTATTTACGCGACGTTGTTGTTCATTCTAACAATAACACTCAACTTCAAATACTATAGGAATATTATTTGATAGTTTAATGTAGTTTAACCGCCAAATTGCACTTGATGTTCCAATAAGCAAATTATCTATAAAGACATGATATATTAGAATGCCACTAGGGCTCACACACTACTAAACCTTTAGGTGAAAATGCAATTTCAAGTACAGTCTTTCGATGACGCACTGCTTGATTTATCTTCCCAAACCCACCATCGCACCAACCTACTCCATGAGAATTTTGGACAATCCAGTATTTAATTAAATCATTTTTCTGCATTTTCTCTCCAAAACCCACCTAACAAAACTGCATGCATCTTTTCTTTGTCATATCCTGATTCTTCCTTGGGTCCATGATAAATATCATCCTAAATTTCATAATTATATTAACAACCTTTGAATGAAAAATTAATCTATTTTTCTATATAATTTATACATACCTTTTTCAAATTGTCAAGTTCTTCGGACCAAAACACTTTTCCTATCATTGGTTGTATTTTCAACTCTTCTTCTATGCTTTGAGTGTCTGTCAGTGGTCTAAAACCTTGAATTCTTAAACATATCTTAATAAATTGGTAAATAAACAAAATCAGTTATTATACATAAGAAATATGATATAAATGGAAAATAACAAATGGTTAAAAAATTTTATACCCTGCGCTCGTAGTTACATCCGGTCATTCCGGTGTATATACCAGTGTAAGGACATGTTGCATCCAAAATACAACCAGTTGTCGCAATCCAAGTCAACGTGTTACTAATAGTAGCACCCTTATCTATTTTTTCAGCCGTCACAAGGTTGTTATATAAATCTTGAGGCGACAATAATATATGTCTATTGGTTTTCATGCAATACATTACTTCCAAAGCTGCACAGGTAGCAAAGGCAAAACAAGTATCTGCAAAAACTTGACTTATAAGAATTAATGGAGTTATGTTGTTAGATGATTAATTTTAAGTCGTAGTTAGTTATTGGAAATGATAGCCTATTTTGGACTATATCTTAGCCAGATATATAATCTAATGCATTTCCATTTACCACTATATATTGAAATTATGAATTTTTTAACCAACTTATCATTTGTTATTGCATGCCACATTGGAACCAGATATGCTATCACTACTAGAAATCTCGGTATTACTTGCGGAATTTTCTGCGGAAAATTTCTGCAGGTAATTTCTGAAAAATTTCCTGCCAATTTTGTAAATATGCAGAATATTTACTGGGATTTGGGTTGGCACGTAAGTTGGCAGGTAATTTTGATTTTCCTGCAGATTTTTCTGAGAACTAGAGTTGGCAGGAAATTTCTTTTATTTATTATTTAAAAAGATTAAAAGAATTGAAAACAATTTCTTTTTTTTTTTTAAAAAAAAAATTTGTACAAAGTAAAATAGAATTTCTATAGATAAAAAAACCCTTCTTCACTCTCAGTTATTATCGTCTCCTCCAACCTTCACGAGTCTCTCACTCATCGTCTTCTCCAACCTTCACTCTCACTCAGAAAAAAAACCCTAACCTTCATTCTCACTCTCAACAAACCGTCTTCTTCAACAGATCGTCTTCTTCGACAGACCGTCTTCTTCAACGACATCACCTCGCGCTGGTCTTCTTCAACGAAATCACCTCGTGCTGGTCTTCGTTCGGGTTCAACGAAATCACCCCACGCTGGTTTTCTTCAAAATCACCTCGCGCCCACAACGCTCGTGGTCGTCTCGTCCTGGTTTACCGCTCGTGCTGCTCGTCTTCTCTGATCGTGTTAGGGTTAGAACTTACAAAACCATCATGTTAGGGTTGCGAATTTCTCCTTTCCTTCGTCCTCTGTAAGTTCCTTTTCCCTCTATCTATCTATAATCATTTCATTTTCGTGTTTGCTAAATTGATTTGGTTTTTTGTGCTTTCTATTGAAACAATTTGTGTTGCTTCATAGTTCAGATTCCTTTTATGATTTATGGCTTCATAGTTGTTTCCTCAGATTCCTTCGTTCTCAGTGTCTTGTTTCTGTATTGCTAGAGATATCGAAATGGAAGAAAAATTTAATAAAGAAACAACTTAGTTCATGATTCTGGTTGTTAGTGATTCTGTACACATTCACTATTGAAGATCATAAATTACTTTTCCTTTTTTGTTATTAATTGATTAGTTGATGTTGATTGTTGTTAGTTTATTGTTCTAGTTGATTGTTGTTAGTTGATTGATTGCTAGTTAATTGTTGTTAGTTTCCTGGAAATAATTTGAATTAATTAGAGGATACTATGTTGACCTGTTAAATATATGGCAAAGTATGCTCAGTTAAATATATGGCATTCCTATCACTGCGTTAGTTTTCTTTCAAGCACATGTATTCTATCATGGCCTTTTCTTGTTTTTGTTTTCTGACTAGTGACTAGTGTGAGAAACTTTACTTCTCTCTTTTTAAGTTTACTGTGAGATACTTAGGCAAGTAATGATTCCTGAAATGAAATGCATTTGTGATGTGGAACCTACAGACTGCAAAGGCACTTTTGGTTTTGGTTTGGCTCTACTGAAATGAGTAAAGGCTCAAAGTGGTGGTAGTTGTTTGATATAATTGTATTTTGTTCTTTTTATTAGCTTTTAAAAAGTGTTTTATAAAATAGTTTTGAAAAACTGTTTTTTAAAAATAAAGTCTTTTTAATCTGTTATGATCTAATTAGTCATTTACTGTGTAATTTTTAGAGACATTTCTGATTTTGAAGAACAAAACTGATCCAGTATTTTCTTGTCAAGGACACTTTTGGCCTTTCACTCTTGTGTGAGATATAAAGAAGGGACTGATGAATAATCGCACTGGCACCCACTCTCCATGAGTTGGAAGCAGAATTGATTGTCTGAGGGGGAATTGGATCCCCTGCTGCCATTTCATTTCTCTCTATCTGAGGGTACCTTGTTTCTCCCGACATTTGCAAAGATTCTGGACCGTGTTTCTAGATTTCCTTCAGTCCTTCACAATTAGATTTGTTGTTGGTATTTTTTTATTTGAGGATTGTTTATGCTTTTGCCCTGCATATCTTAATTTATACTTTCTTCACTGCATGTGATGTTGTAGATATTTTTTTTGATATCAAATTGGCCTAACTTTTATACTTAATCTAAGCACATAATTATGTGAAATCTATGATTTGTTTCTTACCTTTTCAGTATTGTTTCTTTGCTGCTAAGTCATAACAACTGTTAAGGTCTTTTTGGATTTATGTATTAAATAATTACAGTTTGTTTTTTTTTTGGTTTGTAGGATTAGCATTTTAAAATTTTTTGTGGTTTCTACATCTCTTGTATGTTGCTTCTTTTCCTGTGATCAAAGTATTGTTGATCACTGCATTTGGCTTGTTTCTTGCAATTGACAACATAGATGTGTTCGGAGCAGATGCAAGGAAGAAAGGGAATAATGTAATGTAATGAACTTGAGTTTATCACTTTTTTGCCTTCACTGATTTCTATCTACTGATAATAGTGCTCTTTATGTGACAGCTTGTGTTTTATGTGTTTAATAAGCACTGCAAAGTCAACAAGCCATGGTTTCAGATGTTCCTTGCAACTTTGCACATAAGTCTTACATATGTTGGCCTTGGATTTCAGGTTTTGCCTGCAAAAATGATTGATTTTCTTGATGTCCCATTTCCATATAGTGTGAGTATACATGTGTTAATTTCATTAATTGTTATTTCTATTCACCATTGCAAAGTTAATTTGTCAAGTTAACATGTTAGTAATTTAATTTCATGCAGCATATTTTATATAGGCAGAAAGAACAATTTAGTGATGGAGTTGGCTATGCTCTTGCAGTCCCCCTCATATTTTTTAGGATTGTAAGTTCTGAGGATGCTAGTGAGTAACTCCCAGAACCTTCTTTCATTTCTCTATACTTTCTATACTTTGAATTGATTCCTTTTCTAAGATGTTCTTAGTTCACAGATGCTACTTCTATTTTTGCTTCTTTAACTGTTGATGCCATTTACTGAGTTTCAATTTTTGCAGGATCTTTAAGAAGAGGAGCTATAATAGCAGCAGTGCTAGAAATAGCTGCAGTTATAATAGCTACTTATCTGTGATGTTGAATAATTTAGCTAATCACTAAATTATGTTTCTCTACAATTCAGAATATCTTTAATGGAAAGTGGACCATTGATTTTAGTTTATTCTAGCAGCCACAAAGAACAAGAAGTCAAAAGCTTGAACAAGAAGTGTTGTGCAAAGTGGAGTATCAAAAGTGACTTATATTGGTATCTTCTTTGATTGCGGAACATCATACATTTTCTGGTACATGCAGCTAGCTATATTGACATGGGTTATTACTAATTTTCCTTCTTGGGAATGTGTTATGCTGATTGGTTCATGTATGTGCAGGTACTCAAGTCTCTGTCTCTCATGAGTGTATAAAAGACATCAAAGGTAATCATTTTATATTCTTTTTTCGTATCAATTTGTTGGTTTAAATTAGCAACTAATTTTGCATATATTTTGTACATAGATGGACTGATATAGATGGATTCTGACAAAGAAGTAAATCAAGATTTCATATACTATAGCTAATTTTTCTAGCAACGTTGTATGTACTTTTCAAGCACCTTTGTTTTGTCCCCCTTTTAGATAAGATTATAGTAGTGAGTATTTACAAAACTTGCTATCATCGGGTAAGTTCATGTTAGTTTCTTTATGATGTGCAGGGCGGAAAAAAGCATAAAAAATTGAGACAGAGCCTCTTAAGGGTGCAAAAATCAGTTCTATATCCAAGAGAGTTTGGAAGATATTTGGGTTTAGCTAGTATATTTGGAGCTTATTGAAAATTTTCAATGGAACAGTAGGGGTGGGGTAGAGTTTCTGCAAGCATCACCAAATCCAAATCTGTAATATTGATAGTTGTGTTTATTTTTGTGGTTAGTAAATCTGATTTGGCTTTAGATCTTGTGACTGTATCAATTAAATCCAGTTTGTATTTCTTTGTAATGTAATATACTTTGAAATTAAATAAAAAAATCTTTTGCATGGATTATTTTGAAAGTAATTATATTAAATAAATAATCTCATTAATAATAATAATACCAGTCATTAAAATTTGCTGCTGGTTTTGAAGAAAAAAAATCTGAAATTTCCTGCGAAATTTCTTGCGGAAAATTTGAATTTCCTGCCGAATTTCCTGCAGAACATCCTGCGGAGATTTCCTGCGGAATTTTCTGCAGACTTCTTGCTGAATTTCCTGCAGAAGTTTCCTGCCGATATGAAAATCCGCAGGAAACAATTATCCACGAACAAAATAACTGGGAACCTTAATCCGCTGAAAATTCCCCAGGAAACCCATTTCCTGTGAATTTTTAATGAAAATCCGCAGGAAATTCCGCAGGAAACGGCGAAAATTCTAGTAGTGCTAATTTTAATGGATTTTTACATCATAATCAATGCATGCTTTTATATTTTGTAATTGGTGTTGAAAGTGGGACATGATATCACATGAGTTTTATCATTGTTCTCCAATATTTTTTTATGAGCTATTTGATAAGCTATATAGGGCCCGTTTGGTGCACAAGATAGGATAGAGATAGGATAGGATAGAAGACATGATAGTGACAGGATAGACACTTATCATAACTTGTGTTTGATACACACATGATAACAAATAGGATAGCATTATTTTATCATATCCTGTGTTTGGTACACCCCAGATAACGACGGGATATGATATATATTATAGTTAAATGACAAAATTGCCCTTCCAATAAATTCCATCTTTTTTTAAAAAATATAATAATTTGTAATATTTTAAAATATTATAAATTATCAAAACCTACTAAAAAATCATTTTTTCAACAGATTAAACAGTCATTGATAAAATTAACATACTAGTAAACTTTTTACCCATATACACCTGATAAATCTGTAAATTTAACACCACAAAAAGGCAATAGACAAGTAATCTGTCATTGATTGCAAATGCAATTACATAAACCAGTAATCTATCATTGATTACAAATCCAATTACATAAACGAGTAATCTCACTAATTGTTTCCATTCTATTGTCATATAAAAGAGACATGTGATGTAGCAATACCTATCCTTGATTGCAAATCAATTACATAAACCACTAATCTAACAAAGACATGATATGAGCATACCCAGACATAAATGATGTTTAAATGATGTTTCACTTGATCAATGACTTAACAAATGCAAGACGATCAACGTCATCACAACCCCAAAATATGTGCAAGCGATGTGGCACAGATAAAATTTTGTCTGCTGCAGCAAAGCGCTCTTGTTCTGTTAGTTGCATCTTCTTCAACTCATTCATAATGTTTCTTGAATCATCAAACACATCTTTACCAACTCCTAGACGTTTTGCAGCTTCACCCAATCTTTCTGAACTTTTCTCAAGCCAACTCCCCATAGTCTTTCCTAACTCGGATATACTTTGAGCAATTATCAAAAATCAGGACCAGAGCATACCGATAATCTTTGGCGCTTGGATGACTCTACACAAGATTAAATAATCATAAATAACAAACAAAACAAAAAGAATCAATAAAGAAAAATTATTAACAAACACTAACCTTTACATACTCCTTCCACACTTCATCACTATCCACCTTAATCATTTTTTTCTCTTCATCCCAACCAAATCCACTTTGATTAAGCATATCATAAATTATTGCATAAACTGTCCTTAGCCTCTTCATGGTTGATTCAATATGGGGCTTTACTTTAATTCCACATCCAGGAAACCTTTCCTCCAATTTTGTCTCGGCCATTTTTAAGACGTGTGCTTTGAATTGCCCGCTGTCACATCTTTGACCTTTGTTCACAGCTTCAATTAGTATATCTAGAAAGGCTTCAACCTCCGTATCAGACCATTGTCTACGATCTCTCGTTCTCTTGTTACTTTGTTGCATGTTGTTCTTAGATTCCATTCCTATTGCAAAACCAAATTAAATTAACATAAAGTAGCAAACATAAAACCAAACTAGTGCGTAGTGTTCATGATAGTTTCTGAGACAGATGTTGGCAATGACATTATTGCTATAACAACAAGAAAATTCAGGAGAATCAGAACATGTTGATTCAATCAAATCCCACGAGAATCATATAAAAACATAACAAGCAGTGATCATATCTACATAATAGATGTGCTAAGAAGTTATAGTAATTTACAATAAGAATAGCACCTGAAATGACTTGATTATAAAAGAGAAGACTACACAAGAATTTTTCAAGACTGATAAATTGAACAGTCGCTATTCCAAAGGATTAGAATGGAGAAATAAAGCAGCATTTCCCTTTTCTTTCAAGAAAAATATTGCCAAAAGTGCATAACATGTTTCTTTTAACCTCATTATTCTTTTTGAGTTATCAAATGACAATACTTATACAGCTAGAAATAAAAAAGGATGTTTCTCAAATAAAAAACATGTGAGCATCTAACTATTCCAACCTAAAAGAAAGAAAGTCTTGGGAGAACATACTAGTTCAGACATATGCATTTGAGTGGAAAAATGCAATTATGATGCTTAAAAAGAACAGCAACTGCAGTAAGTGACACATGTCATGCATCAAACAATAACACAAAGGATAAGGAAAAAACTCACTAGATCACAATTGGAGTAATGAATCCAACAACTTAGTTAGAGAAACCACAGTGATAGAACAGAGAAACCACCTTTATTGAATTGAATGGACCGTATACTTTTTCATGATACTCCTGTTGCAGTTGCACCTGCTATTTTCTTGATCTACCCAATTGGTCAAGCAAGTTTTTGGATGAGATATTCTAATTCTCGGAGAATAGCCCCAATTTTGATAGAGATGGAATAGTACATTATATTTATTATTATATATTTATATAATAACAAAATACAAAAGAGATTAATCAAAAAGCACTAAATATATTGAAATAAACCCATTTATTGCATGTTCCCTATACCTTTCATTTGGAAGATTCACACAACGGCTTTGCTTCCATTTCCTTTTCACTCAATTGTGTCCAAGGTAAACATTGTAGACATCCATCACTCATCTAAGATGATTAGCTTTTAATCATCGTAAGTTGTATCAAGTGTAATTTGTTATATTATTCTGTTATTGAGTTAATTATAACTCACCCATTCATTTAATCAATATCTTCGGACTAAAAATAACGTTAAATGGAAAACAACTTACTGTAATATCCTTGATCTCTAGTTGGGTTGAGAATGTTGTTGGCCCTCCAGTTGCAACTTTCCTACATTATAAAGAGAACAATTATAACTATGGTCAAAGTTTTGTTGCTCAATCCTAATTTAATTCTTGAATGAAATATCGATAAAATGCATTGATATTCTTCAATGAAATATCAATAAAGATGCATTGATTTTATTCATTGAAATATTGATAAAATGCATTAATTATAGTCAAATTGTTTTGCAAAATTCCTTTAGAAGAAGCAATGACATTGCTATTACTCTATTGTTTTCTTAATGAGCATGTTGTAGATATTAATCCTTTATACGGATTTTTGTAGGATCAAAATCTAAGGAGTAACTCCAATGACATAGATGATGAATCTGAGCCTGTCCATTATAATTTTGGTCTTCAGACCATCAATAAGGTTGCTGATCCAATCCCTGTTTGCGTTTCGAATTCAAGTCCCACGTTGCATGAAGTTCCTCATGCTGTCTAATCCTTAGACAAGGGTAAAATTAAAGCTAGTCTGATGTTGATTTTAACTCTACAGGTAAAATTCAAAAAAACTGAACTTGAAATGGCGGCGGCCACGCCACCACGATGGCTGTAATGGGCTGTGCTGGTGTGAAAATGGCCAAATTGGGGAATCTAGGGTCAAACGCAAAAAAAAAATTGTGTTTGGGGTCTGTTACGACTCAAGAAGAATTAAGAGGTAAGAAACATAAGAGATAGAAGTGAAGAGAATTCAGAGTGGAAGAAAAGAGAATTAAGGGTAATGAGAATTGTATTATTCACACTTTTCCAATTACAATATCAGTCATCTATATAGCATTCTGATACTTGTGCTATTCACATTCATCTTATTTATCCCTCTGTAATTGACACACATCCTCCCTCTCTCTCACTCTCAGAATCAACTCACCCACCTGTCGGTCACCATCCTTGAGGCAGGTGACTACCATCCCAAGTGCCCAGCAACCAACCTCTTTGCAGGTTCTCTCTTGCTTCCCTGTTATCTATTCATTCCGCTTGTTTTTTCCTAATTACTGTTTCTTTTTTTCTTTCCAATTCTCTGTTCCTTATCTCATGATTCTGTTTCTTGTGTTTTTTCTTTCTAAGTCTCTGTTTCTTATTCTATATCTTGCACCTATTCTGCTTCAAAACTTTTTTATAGGAAGTGATTCTTAGTTGTTAATGACAATTTGATTGAGACTAATGATATTTTCTGTCAAGGCTATGGTTTTTGACATACATTTATAGGCTTTTGGATTTTTATTTGTTTTTGAAGTTTTTTGTATATATATATATGTATATATATTACAGATTTTTGGCTCGCCGCCATCAACCATGACAACACTGATGTCAACTTGTATACTATATATATATATATATATATATATATATATATATATATATATATATATATATATATATATATATATATTACAGATTTTTGGCTCGCCGCCATCGACCATGACAACACTGATGTCAACTTGTATTCTCTTGAGGTAGTTGTTGCCATTAGACCTACTATGTCATCCCTTAATGGTGCCTTGTAGGTTAATAACACAGCTAGTAACTAGTGAATTTGGCTACTGCTTGTCTCCATAATTTATTGTTGCTGTCATTACTGTTGGGGATAAACACGTGAAAGGGGCAAGAAAAGGAAGTGGCGGCGCTAAGTGTCAGAGGAAAGAATAGGGCAATATAATATTAGGTAAAAGCTGCACTGAATTTCATAAAAATAGGGTACTAATTACATGCTACTGATGTCTATATTTATATACAATGAAACAGGCCCAGACCCATAATTTCGACTAGTCCATTCGACTGGCCCATTTCGACTAGGTTTCTAACTACACCTACTATTATTACAAGCAATAGAATTACAAGGCATATCTCAATATTCCCTCCTAATTCACATTGCTGAGTGACATCATCCCAAGCATTGTTCTCAGTTCTTCGAATCTTCCCTTTTGCAATGGCTTGGTCATTGCATCAGCTACTTGAAGTTCCGAACAGCAATATTCCAGATTCAGCTTCTCATTGTTTACTTGATCACGCAGGAAATGATATCTGGTCTCTATGTGCTTCGACCTACCATGTGCAACAGGGTTCCTTGCGAGATCTATCGCAGACTTGTTGTCGATCAACAATTTCATTGCTTCGACCCTGTGCACTCCAATTTCGACCAGTAGCATGCTCAGCCATGATGCTTGACATGCTGCAAAGGAAACAGCTACATACTCTGCTTCACAGGAGGACAACGCAACAATACTTTGCTTCTTCGAGCACCAAGAGATGGGTGTCGATCCATACATAAAGACATACCCACTTGTGCTTTTTCGATCACTCCTGTCTCCACTCCAGTCGGAGTCAGTGTAGCCAAACACTTCATTACCATTCTTCGACACACTCTTGCTAGGGAACAGAATACCATAACTTTGTGTTCCCTTTACATACCTTAGTACTCTTTTTGCAGCTACCATATGAGAGCTTTTCGGCTTCTCCATGAATCTGCTGATCATTCCGACACTAAACATAATGTCAGGTCGAGTGTTGCACAGGTACCTTAGGGAGCCCACGATCTGTTTGAATAAGGTGGCATCTACTTCAATCCCTTCGTCGTCTTTCGACAGCTTGCTGCTAGTGTCTGATGGTGTCGAAACTTCCTTGCAGTTGCTCATGTCGAATCTTTTCAGGATGTCAGCTGCATATTTCGACTGGTGCAGGAGTATACCCTTACTTGTCTTGGTAAACTCCGTCCCTAAGAAATATGATAGATGTCCCAGATCACTCATTTCAAATTCTGACATCATCACTTTCTTGAAGGCTTCGACTTCGACTTCATTGCTGTCAGTTACAAGTAGATCATCTACGTACAGGCACAACAACAACTGAGTCGAAGTTCCATTCTTCTTCACATATACTCCATGTTCATTAGTGCATCTAATGAACTTCTGAGCCAAGAGAAATCCATCAATTCTCTTGTTCCACGCTCTTGGAGCTTGCTTGAGCCCATACAGGGCCTTCTCCAGCTTATAGACTCTGTCTTCTTTACCCTTCGACTCAAAACCAGGTGGTTGACAAACATAGACTTCCTCCTCTAGAGGTCCATTCAGAAATGCTGACTTTACATCTAGTTGATGTAGGGGCCAGCCTCTATGACTTGCCAATGCTACTACCAATCTTATGGTTTCGATCCTGGCTACTGGGGCAAAGACCTCATTGAAATCCAAACCAGGTTTCTGCAGGAACCCTTTGGCTACTAACCTGGCCTTGTACTTGGCCACTTCTCCATTGGGCTTGACTTTGGTCTTGAAGACCCACTTCACCCCTATGGCTTTCTTTTCTTTTGGAAGTTCGACTAGCTTCCAAGTATCATTCTTCTCGATTGATTTCAACTCGTCAATCATTGTTTCCTTCCACTGCTTGTGACTAAGGGCTTGCTCCAGGCTCACTGGTTCTGCTTCTGCCATTAGTGCAAAGTGTGCCAGGTCTCCCTCTGCTGTAATAGCAGAATCTGGGTAAGTGTCGAATCCTTCTAGTCTTACTGATCTCTGCCTTTCCCTTTGCGACCTTCTTAAAGGTTCGACAGCAATGGGTTCTTCTGGCTCTTCAGTTTCGACCTCTTCATTCTGATCATCTCGATCAGAGACTTCGTCGAAGTCCATCATTGTGGGTTTCTCACAGCCTTCTTCCCAGTTCCAATGTTTCGACTCATCTACTACGACATCTCTGCTTTTCACTATTTTCTTCTGCACAGGATCATACAGTTTGTATGCTCCTGTCGAATGATAGCCAACAAGGATCATTTGTTGTGCTCTATCATCCAGCTTGCTTCTTAGTTGCTCAGGGACATGTCTATAGCATACTGAGCCAATTATTCTGAGATGCTTGACACTTGGCTTTCTTCCTAGCCAAGCTTCTTCAGGTGTCTTCCCAGTCAATCTCTTTGTGGGGCATTTGTTCAGAATATACACTGCTGTGGCTACAAGTTCTCCCCATAAACTATGAGGTAGCTTCTTCTCCTTCAACATACTTCTTACCATGTTGAGGATAGTCCTGTTTTTCCTCTCAGCAGTACCATTATGCTGAGGCGTGTAAGGTGCAGTGACTTTATGCACAATTCCTTCTTTCTCACAGAATTCGACAAATCCATGAGAATTGTACTCACCACCTCCATCGCTTCTAAGGGTTTTGATTGCACATTCACTTTGCTTTTCAATCATTACCTTAAATTTCTTGAATATTTCTAGTACTTCACTCTTCCTTTTGATCAAATACACCCAGGACATTCTAGTGTATTCGTCAATGAAGGTGACAAAGTACTTATTCCCTCCTAAGGAACATACTTCGAAAGGACCACAGACATCAGAAAATATCACCTCTAGCTTCTTTTCTGCTCTGCTAGGTACTTCTGATTTAAACGAGTTTCTTGGTTGCTTCGACTTGCAACAACTCTTGCAAACTTCGACAGGTACTTTTACTGCAGGCAGCCCATGAACCATCTTCTTTTCATGTAGTTGACTCAAGCTCTTGAAGCTGAGGGTGGCCAAGTCTTCTGTGCCACTTCCAGTGCTCCTCTTCGACTGTGGTCTGGAGGCAATGTTCTTCGACTGCTTGCAATTTGATCTTGAAGGTTCTGTTACTCTGCATTAACACCTTCAGGATCAACTTCTTGGTCGAATCAAACAGGCTGAGACTATTATCACCCATTTCGACGGTGAATTTCTTCTCGATCATCTGCCCAATACTTAGCAGATTGCTCTTCATAGCTGGTACATAAAATACCCCTTGGATGTAGCACCACTTACCATCTTTCGACAGGAACTTTATGGTACCTACTCCTTCAGCAGTAACTCTACTGTTATCTGCAAACCTTATCTTTTTGCTTATCTGCTCCAGTTCGACAAACCACTCCTTGTGACAACACATGTGATTTGAACATCCTGTGTCGAGATACCATTCGACAGACTTCTCTTCAGTCGAATTTGTATCTGTAACACCCCTTTTCTACCCATTAATTTATTTGCATAAAAATCAGAGTTTTCAAAATTTAAATACACCACAAGGGATGTCACACTTACTCCGTTAAACATCACGCGCCAAATTACTCGCTTTTCGAAAACAGTCTTATAATACTTACAAAACGTCATTGTAATTTAAAATACAACCTCACAGCGGAAAATCCAACAAATTTAATCGTAATAGGCATTGCAACCAGGCAAGGCTGACAATACTAAAATCCAACAACAACAACAACCATAAATAACTTAAACAACCTCATTTCCCCCTAGTGTTACATAATCAGAGCAGACGACCCGACTCAGCTAGTGAAGATACCTAAGCCTTCACTCGAGATCACGTGCACGTTACCGCATATGGGTAACATTCAAACAGAAGGGGTGAGTTCATCTAGCAATATAATAAAGCTTATGATAAGCACTATGCTAGGGTTATGACACTATATCAACCGCATCACGAATTATCAAATCAATCATCAATATTAATCACCACAACAACTCATCGCAATGCCAGCTATATAGACCACATCACAAACATCAATTCAATCACTACCAAAGCTCATCACAATGTTATGTAAGTATATGAAGTGCAACCCACTCGCGGGCATATGCATGATGGTACCATATTCATCACAATTAAGAGGCCGAGCCTATTCTTCACAGGAGGCCGAAGCCTATTCTTCACAAGAGGCCGAAGCCTATTCTTCACATTATGCACATGGGATGCATGGGACACTACGACATGCATCACACACAAACACACACAAACACAGTCAACAATGTGACCCGTCACTTACCAATTTGCCAAAAAGGGCACAGCACCTGTCAATTCATAACTACACACAACATCGTCGCTATAATTCATCGTCGCTTATTATCATCGTCGCTTAGCCTTTTTGGCCTTAACATCACTTAGCCTTTTTGGGCCTCAAAACGTCACTGGGTTTTCATCGTCACTCATTCATAAACATCATCAACTCACACTATAGCCACCGAGGGCAAAAACGTCATTTACTAGCCACTAAGGGCATCATCGTCACTTACACATCATTATAAATAATATTAGCCACCAAGGGCAAAACAGTCATTTACACATCATTATAAATAATATTAGCCACTAAGGGTAAAACAGTCATTTAACTAGCCACTAAGGGCATCATCGTCATTTACACATAATTATCAACAATATTAGCCACTAAGGGCGAAAAGGTCATTTAACTAGCCACTAAGGGCATCATCGTCATTTACACATAATTATCAACAATATTAGCCACTAAGGGCGAAAAGGTCATTTAACTAGCCACTAAGGGCAAAACAGTCATTTACACATCATTATAAATAATATTAGCCACTAAGGGCAAAACAGTCATTTAACTAGCCACTAAGGGCATCATCGTCAAAATCATCACTTTTGACACTAAAACGTTAAACCATTGGTTATACGCGAAAAGGGGATTTTTAAAGACACCAAAACGATTTTTCAACGTCACGGGAACGACCACCGGGAACAGCCACTTGGGCGCCCAGCAACCTTCAGAAATATTAAGTTTTTATTTTTGAAAATGGGACACACAGATAGACAACTGAAAAGGCTTCACAACGCTTTTTGAAACACTTAAAACGGACACCCGAGTCAAAAGATATAGCGAAAACAGTTTTCCAAAAATTTGGGAACATCCTGCAAAATGGCGCCCTTGGCGCCCAGCGCCTGGCACCTGGCGCCCAGCAACACGCACGCGACACACACACTGGCGCCCTTGGCGCCCAGCGCCTGGCGCCCAGCAACACGCACGCAACACACACACTGGCGCCTTTGGCGCCCAGCGCCTGGCGCCTGGCGCCCAGCGCCCAGCACACACGCACACACACTGCAGTTTGGCGCCCATGGCGCCCTGCTACAGTAACCGTGGAGCCAAAAACTTTCAAACAACACCAAAATTCATCAAAAATCACTTATATGATCACATTAACATATTAAACACTAAATTCCATCATCAAGGCTCAATCCAACAATAAGAACATCAAATTATTATAATCATCCCCAATCATTATAAATCACAATATTCATCAACAATTCCTCAAACACTTGGCACGCACAGCATGATTTTCCAACAACAAGTCTTCATATGCCTAGGGTTCATCAATAATCACTAAGAATACATAAAAATACTTACATAGAGCCTAACCCCTACATAATCCCCATCATAAAACCCGATTATAGAGAAGATGAGACCCACCCTTACCTTAGGTTATGACGAACACGATTTCCTTATACGTAAGCTCCAAAAATCACCGCAACACGATCCCCTCTCCTCTTGCTCTTGGGCGCGCCCTTCTTCTCTCCCTCCTCTCTCATGAGCGCCGCCTCCACCCTCTCCTCACTCTCTCAATTCGCCCCTTTTCTTTCTTTTCACAAAAATGAGCTAAAAATCTAATTTTTCACTTTAAATATGCGCCTAGACTAGTGGGCTTGGATTGCGGGCTTTCCCCGCAGCTTAAGCCCAATTTAATTAAAACACCACCTCCAATTACAATACCACTCCCCATTTTATTTAAAGCACCTTATAACTATTTTAATAAATAATAATTATATTATTACACTATTACTCTACCACCAAAAATCTCTTTTTAATTAATTAAAATTTATTCTATTATTTTTGGGGTGTTACAACTCTCCCCCACTTAAAGGAATTTCGTCCTCGAAATTTTCTACCGACGCGAACACCCTCACACTACCCAAATAACGTCGCCTCAACGCTTAGCGACTAAACCTGCTGCGCTACTCTGGTAAACCGACTTGCATTCTACTTCACTCATCTACTCTTAAGGATAACGAAAAATATCACTCATCACAGCATCACCACGAAGTTCACAGAGTGCATAATAATTGCAAAAACAAGCCACATAATAGGCAACATCAAAATTATCTTTGCCACTCAGGCGACATTAACAACAACAAAACCACAACATCGGCCATAGGCCTACAACACACAATTCGCCAAAGCATTTTCGGGCCATTCGGCGGTACCCTCAACAAAACAACCTAGCTTGGGCCATTCGGCGGTACCCAAGACAACACATAAACATCAACATAATTAATATCAATACAATCAACCACGTCATCATCATTAACGAGCAACCACAAAGCAATAACAAAACAACAGTACTAATCACAACGGGGAATTATCATCCCGAGAATCAACTATTGACCCAACAGTCAATAAGCATCACAATAATGACCAACCTGCACAACAGCAACCATACACCACAACAACAACAGTCACGACAGGGCCGACGCCCAAATCGACAACGCACAAACAATATGGAGACAAAACTCCGGGACCAACTATCCCATATCCGACACATTTAAAAACCAAAGACACCAGAAACAGTCAATTTTGCCTTGAAATTAGAATATTCAGTTAGGCCTCTGAATAAGCTTTCCGAAACATTTTAGTTTGCTCAAATCGGACTCCTGGGTCAAAAGATATTGCGAAAACATTTTTCCGTTACAGTGACAGCACAAACTAGGCAACGCAGGAAATTCCAGCACCCGCACATAAACTTCAACAATTTATTTACCCTATCAAACGACATCGGAATTTTGAAAACAACCCCTCTACGGAAAACTTACGAAGTCTAGTTTCTGGTTATATTTTTAGAATTTCAAAATGATGAGTCCAATAGCACAGTTTTCGCAAACAATGCAGTAGGTCCAGAAAATGGGGCAGCGACTGTGTCTAAAGTTGTGACTCTTCTACAATGCCCAAAACAAACCCAAATAACACGAAACTTCAGCCTAAACAGTAAATCATTTTGTCTAGTTTTCAAAGAAATTGGATTCATTCGAAAAGGAGTTCATTTGAAAACACCACAATCAAAACATTGACCCTATGTCCAGACTGTCCCCAGAATTTTACCCTAACTTGCGAAGCCTATAACTGGAGCTATACTACTCCAAATGCGACCAAACCAAAGCCAAAATGACAAGCATTCAGTCTAGTTTCTAAAATTGTAAGCTACATAATTTATCAACTAGTAAGACAGTTCCAGTTTAGCCGAAATCCAAACCTACTCAGAAAGTGTCTACACAGTGAACTTAGCAACAATTAAGCACCCAAGCAGTCACACATTCGGCCATCAAGCATAATTTAAACTTCCCAATAATCATATACATTCAAACATCATTTTCTTCAAAATTCAACCTTGCTACTTGTAAAACCAACTAGAGAAAAAGGTCATTTTTTTTTTCAATTCTACAAAACTTCAGCACCTACACTTCCTTCATTTAAAATCCTAAGTCCAAAATAAATTCATTTCTTTCAATCTCTACAACAACAACACCTACGTTCATTCGTTAAAGTAGATTTTATCACCAATATCAGTTTCCAACCGTAAAATCGTCCATTTGACTTTTCAAAAACAATTTCAGAAGCCCTTTTTCCTTTCAGATCACAAAATTACAAAGCACACGGCATTAGTGTCGTTCAAATAAAACGGTTTTCAAAAACATCAATAATTAAACAGCAACACTAATCCTTAGAAAACAGTACAATATTTCCAACAACAGCAACATCGATCTTTTAAAACGGCAATTAAACAGTAACAGCAATAATATTTCCAGCTAACAGCAACAGTAGTTTAATGGTAACAATAACACAACCATGTAACAATAAACAAACAGCAATGGCAATGATAAAATAAAAAAAAACACAGTATTTACTTTGCAGCACAACAGTAACTTAAATTACAGCAGCAGCAATCACCAAAAGCACATAAGCACGACAACAGGGTTAAAATAAAAGTCACAACCAAACGACACAGGGTTCATACGGAGCACAACATAGCAAACAGCACACAATACCAGTAGGGGCATCTCCCCCACTAGTTTACTTACCATAGCAGCTTCCGTCTACTTGTACCTGCAGGAACATCACTACAACACAAACCAACGGTCAAGACTAAACGACAACAGTTGGTCGTTAACTGTAACAGCCCAGGTCCACCGCAGCGGCCACCCCGGTCCCACTGTTACCTCACGGTCTTCTCTACCCCTCTTGTAGAGTTTTTGCCTTCCGTGGGAATCGAACCTTGCACCTGAGGCATAAGTGCAAGTTAAACCCCCTTCCCACTACCAATTGAGTAAAAAGGCGCCTTTTTATTGTAACAGCCCAGGTCCACCGCAGCGGCCACCCCGGTCCCACTGTTACCTCACGGTCTTCTCTACCCCTCTTGTAGAGTTTTTGCCTTCCGTGGGAATCGAACCTTGCACCTGAGGCATAAGTGCAAGTTAAACCCCCTTCCCACTACCAATTGAGCGCGCATATGCATGATGGTACCATATTCATCACAATTAAGAGGCCGAGCCTATTCTTCACAGGAGGCCGAAGCCTATTCTTCACAAGAGGCCGAAGCCTATTCTTCACATTATGCACATGGGATGCATGGGACACTACGACATGCATCACACACAAACACACACAAACACAGTCAACAATGTGACCCGTCACTTACCAATTTGCCAAAAAGGGCACAGCACCTGTCAATTCATAACTACACACAAATGAGCGCCCTTCTTCTCTCCCTCCTCTCTCCTCTCCTCTCTCCAAAAATCACCGCAACACGATCCCCTCTCCTCTTGCTCTTGGGCGCGCCCTTCTTCTCTCCCTCCTCTCTCATGAGCGCCGCCTCCACCCTCTCCTCACTCTCTCAATTCGCCCCTTTTCTTTCTTTTCACAAAAATGAGCTAAAAATCTAATTTTTCACTTTAAATATGCGCCTAGACTAGTGGGCTTGGATTGCGGGCTTTCCCCGCAGCTTAAGCCCAATTTAATTAAAACACCACCTCCAATTACAATACCACTCCCCATTTTATTTAAAGCACCTTATAACTATTTTAATAAATAATAATTATATTATTACACTATTACTCTACCACCAAAAATCTCTTTTTAATTAATTAAAATTTATTCTATTATTTTTGGGGTGTTACAGTATCAGCCTTCAACAACAGTAATTCTGGGTCAGTAGCTGTCATGAATGACAATTCTTCATCATCATTGATGGCAATGTTGGAGGCATCACCAGTGTTTCCACTGCCCTGCCACACACACATTACACAAGTATTTTGAGCATCGCAAGTGAATCCATTTATACAAGTGTTCCCACTATTTTGCTCGCTACTTTCAGCAACTCCTTCATCGAGTCGAATCTCATCTTCGACAGCCATCAACATTAACTCCTTTGAGTCAAAGTCTGAGTCATTATCATTAGCAAACTTGGCTTCTACATCTTTATCCCTAGGAACTTTCTTGTTTTTACACTTGTTCCTATAATGCCCAAATTGCTGGCAGTTATAACACTGAACTTTCGACAGGTCTCCCTTCTTCTTGTCGAAAGATCCTTGTTCTTTCTTCTTACTGCTTGATCCCTTTTCTCTACCCTTCTCCTTGTTGCCTGCCTTCTAATTTCTCTTAGAGGAGTATGAAAGCAAGGCTTGTTCAGTTTCTTTCTCTGGACTTCTCTACCTTATTCTCAATTCATGCGCCTCTAAGGAACCCTGAAGTTCATCTAACTTCAACGTATCTAGGTCCTTGGATTCTTCGATAGCAGTGACAACATAGTCGAATTCCAGGGTTAAGGATCTAAGCACATTTTCGACTTTATTTACTTCAGTCACAGTTTCACCATTACCTTTCATTTGATTAGTTAATGCTACTAACCTCGTAATGAAATCTCCAATCGATTCTCCATCTGTCATCTTCAAGCCCTCGTACTGCTTCTTGAGCGACTGTAGACGTATCTTCTTCAGCCTATCTGCTCCTCCATACGAGTTCTTTAGGATGTCCCAAGCTGCCTTTGTTGAATCACAGTCGATGATCAGGTTCAGGATGTTGGAATCAACGCATTGGTGAATCAAAAACAGCCCCTTTCCATCTTTCTTCCTCAGCGAATGGTGGTTGTTCCTCACCGCTTCAGTGGCGTTTGCTGCCAAGGGTGGAACACCATCATTCACGACATCAAGAACATCTTGATATCGAAACAACACCTTCATCTGCGCACACCAACGTTCATAATCCTTTCCGTCGAAGATTGGGAGGTTCCCCGGAATACCTCCACCAGAGTTGTCTCGCGCTGCCATGAATCTTGATAGATTTTGTAAGGATCTAACAAGCTCTTGATACCAGTTTGTTGGGGATAAACACGTGAAAAGGGCAAGAAAAGGAAGTGGCGGCGCTAAGTGTCAGAGGAAAGAATAGGACAATATAATATTAGGTAAAAACTGCACTGAATTTCATAAAAATAGGGTACTAATTACATGCTACTGATGTCTATATTTATATGCAATGAAACAGGCTCAGGCCCATAATTTCGACTAGCCCATTCGACTGGCCCATTTCGACTAGGTTTCTAACTACACCTACTATTATTACAAGCAATAGAATTACAAGGCATATCTCAATAATTACTAATCTGCTTGTAGAGTATCTCTCGATAATTTAATGATTCTGTTTCTTGAAAGAGTTGATTGCACATTTGCCTTAAGCCCGACCAAAGAGATAATTTAACAAATTGGTAATTACTTGAATATTAAATTAAGGCAAATGATATCAAATTCTTGATTATGTTCATGCTTCTTTGTATTTGAAGTTGTTGATTTCATACAGGACAGCCAATGATCAATTCCTTCTACCTTGGCAAGGAAATTTCTTACTCTTATAGCTGATATTGTTCAAATAAGTGTGCCAAATTTTCTATTATAGATCATCTTGTTGCCATGACAAGGTACAAACTTGGGTAAATTGTCTTTTAAGGAAGCTTTCAATTTCTTAAATCCCCAATCAATGTATTTATTTAATCGAAATCAAGATAGCGTGTCACTGTCACTGTTTCTGTCTAATTTGGGACTTGTTTAATACTTTAATTGTTTCAACAATTGATTTTCATTCAAAAATTGATTTTCCTCAGCCCCAGTCTTTCTATTTTTTCGCCTGTTTTGTGTGGTTGGGTTCGAGCAATCTAATGCTCTCATCAATAAAAATTCGGACATTCAAAAAAGTTGTAATTTCCAACATGGAGCCTGCAAGTTAAAGCTATCATTATGGTTTGGATGACTAATATTCTCTGCAACATTCGCCAAATCAAAAGAAATCACAAATTTGATAATTAATTAACATGTTTTATTATGTGGTTACCGTGGTTACTTGTTCTACTTCACTTACTAGTAACCTAACCAAAAGTCTCATGTCATCCTCAATAGGGGAATTTTCTACCTTGGAATCCTTTGTTGTAACAAGACATCCTAAAGATAGTTTCATATATCAAACAATTTGATTGAATCTCCCCCTTGGTTGATTTAAAGCAAATATTTAAGTAAATATTGATGGTGTTGTTAAAGGTTGGGTCTCCAGGTCATGATAGTGGAGGTAAATTCAGGGATATAAAGTTGTTGATCTAGGCTGCTATGCCTGTTATTTTGGCATTTCTTATTCACTTCATGTTGCACTAGTGCAAAATCAAGAAAAGAATTAGACATTTAAAGTCAGGCGCTCAGATGCCTGACTTTAAACATTGACGCGGTGGCAAACTTGTAATTAAGATGAAAATCTTAATTTGACGCGCATGTTTTGAAGTCATGCGTAATTATGCTTGACTTCAAAAGTGAGAAGTTTTAACATTTAAAGACAAGCTCCTATATGGCCTGACTACAAAAGTATTTTGGAATAAAATTAAAAATTAGATCTCATTTCTCTCGAACCCTACTCTCACTCTCAAACTCTGTCTCCCTCGATCTTTCCTCCTCGCGTTTCTCTCTCGCCACCGACCTTCGCTCTGATTCTCTCATGGAACCCTCCTTCGCTCATTTCAATCGCTCATTTCAATCCCTCCTTCACTCTCGTTCTCTCATGGAATCCCAATTGCTCTCAGGTTCGATCTCTCCTTCTCAATTTCTTTTAGTAGTAAACCTACCATTCGGTCTTCTCTCTAATATAGCCTTCGTTTCTTCTTGCTTTTGGTTATCTGTAGGGGAAATCTTGATCTCTGAAAATATTGAGCAGTAGATGCAAAAGTACAAGGGTTTTCTTCCTCTCACAGGTTCTCTCTTTCTCTCAGAGTACGATTTTAGGGTTTTCTTCTTTTTGTTGTTTTGTGTAAGTTTTGTTTAATTTTGGTATTGATTTTGATTTTTTTGTTGAAGTTTTGTTTAAAGATTGAATCTTTTTCGTTGATTTTGAGTTTATGGAAAATATTATTTGTGTCTATCTTGTTTTATTTAAGTGTTTTTGGTTACTCGTTAGTTGCCTGGTACACAGAGTAGGATACTTAATTCTCTTGAAATCCAAACTGTGATGAGCAACAAGATGGTAGTCCTTAGTATCTCTTTGAAACTCAGCTTTCCTTTGAATCTAATGGAATTTTTTTATTTTGATTGGAGTCTTTATTTCAATTTCAGTGTACTTATATATGGTTCTATATTAAATACAGGAACCTATATTGACAAGAAGTGCCCCTTCACCGGCAATGTATCCATTAGAGGTCGTATTATAGCTGGTACTTGCCATAGTGCTAAGATGAATCGGACCATTATTGTCAGGAGGAACTATCTTCATTTTATTAAGAAGTATCAGAGGTATTTCCATTTCTTATATGTGATGAGCAGATCTCATTGTACTTATATGCAACAAATAACCATCTGCATTGTGTTTACTTGTTCTGTTTAGGTATGAGAAGCGTCATTCAAATATTCCTGCACATGTATCCCCTTGTTTCCGAGTCAAAGAAGGAGATCATGTTACTATTGGCCAATGCATAGGCCACTTTCAAAGACAGTGATGTTCAATGTCTTGAAAGTGATCCCTGCTGGATCTTCTAGTGGCGCAAAGAAGGAATTTACTGGAATGTGAGTATTTGAATCTTCAGTTCAGTAATCATCGAAGACGGTTGCACCTTGTTAGTTTCATGGTCATAATGATCTGATCAATTTTGGATGTTTTAAATCTTTACTTTGATCTGAGTGGTTTATGTTAAGGATCTTGTTATATATTATGGTTCTTGAATATTAGTTGGAGTTATTTTGGCAGTGTTGTTGTTACTTTCTTGTTTGTAGGTACGGAAAGCCGAGATTCTTGTCAAGGAGGACGCCACATAATATTGAAGGCAAAGCTAATATGGTACGATTGAAATTCTTGCTTTGCTGTAACTCTTTTCTTTTCCTCTCACAGAATGATATGATGCTTTACCAAGAACTTTTTAGATTTGTGGGAAGAAGAAATGATCTTTTGCTGTAACTATTTATGCACTGCATCTTCAAACAAATGATGATATCAAATGCTTTGCCTGATGATTACTTTACAGTAGCTACAGTACAAGTATGACGCATAATACAGGCATGCAGTGTGCTAGATTTGAAGTTTTCATGAGGATAAAAACAAGCAATTGTAGAAACGTGATTCATGGAAGGCTAAAGAGTAATACTACTATGTGGTTGTCATGGATGCCAAGGTAGACTCTTAGTAATGAAATGGCCAATTTATCAGTGAATAAATAGAAATACCAACCTCCTCTTCACTTCAAGCTAAAGGTTTGTTTCTCCACCATTTCCCAGCTCTCATATCTTCCATCTACATATGTTTCATTATTTACTCACCCCTGACATGGATTCTTTTTATTTGTTTTTCCCCATTTCTCATCTCTCTTCATTTTATTCCTTACTTTTATGACAGACTATGAGTTTTGGATTTGGACATAAGAGATTTATAATATGGTTGGAAACTGAAAACTTGCAGGAAAACATTAGTAAAGAAGCTGGTATGAAAATGGAAAGAATTTTTTAATATGTTTACTTTCATTTTTTCAATTATAATCTTCCTTAGTATTATATAATTAGTAATCAGTAACTAGATTGCTGGAACTAAAAAAACTAACAATGAGTTGTTAGTTAGTTATTAGATTATCGGAGATAATTTGTCATAAGAGTGTTGGTTTTCAAAGGATCAATGGATTCTATAGCAATTTGACATCTAAAAAAATCAAGTCTGGTAACATAATTTTGGTCTTTCCTTCTGCTGTTGTTTTTATTGGTCCTGTATATCTAGATTTATATAAAGCATAATAGAACCAATGGGTTTTCCATGATTGATAAGACATATTTTGAGTTGAGGTGATAGTCTTGAACCAATAAACTTCGTCGGTCTCTATTGTTTGTCATTTTTGTTCTATGCTTCAGAACTGCAGAACCTGCTGATATGAAAGACAGAGGAGCTGATTGTATACCTCAAGCAACAGGTTTGTGTAAACATTGTGCTTACTTGATGTATAAATTTATGTCATTAATTTGTTTGACATTGATTACTATTTTATTTTTTGTTTCACTCTCTTTTCTGAAATTGTAATCTACTCTTTGGATAACTATTTTAGTTTTAGCTAACTGAATTGTTTCTTTTTATTTTGGGTGGTTAATAAATGTCAATAATATATATGGCTTCTATTTGAGTTTGCTGAATACAATTTTGTGACCTTTCTTTGTCACATTCTCATCATCACAATGCTTTGAATCTACCTATGGTCCACTGTTGCAGATATTTTGAAATGGTGGCCATTTTTGCTTTAGAACCAGACTTCTGAATAAGATCTTCTAGGAAATCTTCCTCTGCATATATATTGCCAAAAAGAACCTATTGTATAGAGTGACTCACTTTGCCAAAAAGATATTCGTGTCATAGAGTCATGGTTGTCAAATTCGAGAGTCTACATAGACTCGTGAGGGGACCGTAGACTCGACTCGTAAACTCGACTCGTAGACTCGTAAGAGTTTATGAACAAAACAAATTACACTAAAAAAATCGGTAAAATAATTACTATAATGTCAAACAGTATCAAACTATCAATAACAATGAAGACATTTCATCAATACATAAATATGGACTTACTATGTGATTATATGCCACATGATGATTTCAAATACTTAAGCATCTACAAAGATAATGATAATAATTAATAATACACTTGATTCAGTAGCTTTAGAACATTAATACTAATTCAAAGAGCAATAACACAGTAGCTTTAGAGCAATAACACTAATGCAGCAATAATAGTACTTGATTCAAAGAGCAATAAGACTATCCTTTTACTAATTCTAATTCAGCAATAATACAATAATAAGTGAAAATACATTTAAATGATTTTAATTTATTGTGTGTTTTTGTTATTAAAATTTGTTGAAAACACATTTAAATGTATTTTTTATATGCTAGTGACAATATATGATTGTATTATATATTTATTTTATTTTTATAAATATAAAATATTTTAGATGTTATTAATTTACAAATTATTTTGGGTTATGGAGGTGTTAAAATGATATCTATATTTAAAATGGGCTTTAAAAATGAAAAAAAAACTGATTTTGGGCTTGTTTACTCGCATACACCCCCTGCTTTGCTGATTACACCCCTGATTGTGGTAGATTCGATAGAATCGCATCAAACTCGCGAGTCTATCCGAGTCTATCCGAGTCTACCCGAGTCTATCCGAGTTTACCAAAATTGCGATTCTACATGAAATTTGACTCGTTTTGGGGGAGTAAACTCGTAAACTCGTAGACTCGTACGTGTTGACTCGCGAGTTTGACAACCATGCATAAAGTCATTGTATGTCTTATTTGCTTCAACAAGTTATGGAACGTAAGAGCATTAAATTGCTCCTGAAACTGAGTTATTAACATTATATGGTGACCATTGCTTGATTGTGATGAGCTTAGATAATGAAACTGAGTTATTAACATTGTTTGGTGTCAAGAGAAAAAGTTTATTTAGAAGTCAATTTGTCAACTAGGAATGTTATCTCCTAAGTTAGTCTTTGAGGTTTGCTTGGATCAGGTTTTTGCAATTTGTTTTGCAGTTTATTTCAACCTTTCAAGTTTCCGTTTTTACTCTGCAATCTTCTAATTCTATATCGTGCAGTTTATATAGACTATGGCATTAATTGCCTTCTAGGAAAATGCTATACAACTTAGCTGAGATTTTAATATGGTATTCTGTAATATTTGCTTTGCAATCTTTCTAAACTATCCAAGTTCAATTCATAACACCTTTGAAGATTTAACTTCATTTACAATATTTCTACTCATCTATTATGTTTATAATTGTGTACTAGAGAATCCTAGCTTACCATTGAAGTGAATTTTTCTCAGGAAAAGCGAATTGAGGTGCCAGCAACTATAAAAGGCAATGTCAAAACGTAGGAAGAGCTTATGGTACTTGATATGTATTCTTATATATACATGTTTATAGTTTTTGAGCCTTTTCCCAAACATATAGATGGTTCAATGAAATTCAAGAGTGAGCCTACTTTGCGGATTTTCTTCTATATGGGGTTGGAGATCTTTCATCAATCAATTTGGTAGCCCCTTTCACCTATTAATGTTAGCTTTGGTGGTATAAATATATGTTACCTCCAAATGGATGGTTGGATACAAAAGTGAAAGAACTAAATAAGATTTGTCTTCCTCATTGAAAAATACTTTGCAAACATACTCTGCACATTTTAATTCTTGATTATGCTATTTTATTATTGTTTCCATTGTTTTGATATCTTTCATTGTAGGATATGGTTGGTGCTCTTAAGTTCTATTCTTTTATATTGTTTTGCTACATTCCTTGATTTCGATGTATATCAGATACTTACACTTATTAGATCTTCTTTTTTTGAGATTCTACACTTATTAGATCTTTAGTTTGAAAGACAAATGCAATTTCAGATTTCAGATTGAAGCTGCAAGGTATCACTACTGTTTGTCTCCCAGTAGTGTGGGATCAGGCTTGATAATATTCTCTTGAATTTTGTATGCTCAATCAACTTAGACACCATTGCTTGATTGATGTAGTCAAATACTTGCATTCATTTCTGATAGACAAATACTAAGCAATATTAATTGATTATGGAGTTCCCTGAAATCACACCAGGAAAACCTGGGTTGATCAGTGTTATAACAGTAGAAATGTGAAATTGAAACAAATTAGTGGTGAATAGTTTTTGTATATAATAAGATGTTGTTATGATTGAATTTCTATTTGATCCCTTTTCTGTGATCTTTTTCATTATCAAAAAGCAAGATGGAAAAGTATCATAGTAATAACATTTTTCACTTCTGGTAAAAGCTTTTAACTTTTTTTAAGTTTTAACTAGGCAGCACCATGGGATTCACTTGCAATGTAAAATACTTCTTACTTTTACACTGTTAACATATCAAATTTAATTATTTATAATATTGTCAACTTCTTTCTAAAGAAATAAATGACTAAATGGAAAGCATGTTTGCATTTGCAGATGAGATGACGTATGTGAATCTTCAACTAAATCCTGAAAGATACACCGGTTACATGGGTCCATCTGCAAGAAGGATATGGGATGCTGTCTACTCTGAGAACTGCCCCAAATGTAAGTTTAGTTCAGAAAGCATAAGAACATCATTTAAGTAGATGGATGATACCTTTCGTGTTATCAAAATCCAATAACTTTGAATGTGAATAACTAACTCACTATGTTTCTCTATGAAGCAGAGTAACTGCTTCATTTTATATGTTGCATTTTTTAATCATCTTATATCTCTCATTTATCATTAGTGGAATTGTTCTTATCATTTATTTCTTTTCAGTGACAAACATCTCGAAAATGTTCATAGAAGTATGTAAATCCCCTAAGCTATCTATATACATACTTTGTAATAAGAAAAGGTTTGTCTTTTCCCTCTCCATTTCGTTTCCACCTTTCCTTTGAACTCCACATTTCATCTTCTCACATTCATCTTCTCACAATTTCATCTTCTCACATTTCATCTTCCACCTTTCCATACTTTGTAAATGCATATGCTGATGCAATTCATAATTTCATATCATCTTAAGGAAGCTCCGAAAGTCAGCATACATGGCTTCAATATATGAAAATTTAAAGTATGAACTGTTTGATTTGTGTTCCTATATGTTACTTTTGTTACAAATTAAGTTTCATTATGTTCGATTTCATTTGAATGTTCAGAATTTGTAAAAAGTTCACAATGGTTAATTTCTGAAAAATTCTACATTTCAGGCCTGTTATTATTAGATTAAACTGTTCTCCTATATGAACTTTCTTGTAAAAAAAGAAAATATATTTACTAAGAATATGCCAAAATAATTTTATCCTTTGAGGCATTTAGGTGACGGTTATGAACTTTCTGTTCTATATTCATGACATTAAGATGGATTTCCTGTAGGAGAAAAGCGAGTTCTAGATTCAAAACTTTGGCATGCTTTTGCTGGTCCTCTTATTTCTTTGCCAGCTGTTGGAAGCCGTGTGGTCTACTTTCCACAAGGTCACAGTGAACAGGTTAGTCAGATATATTTATATCATGTTACATAAATTAGCTAACTGTCAATTATATGTTATTTTTTTAACCATGTTATCTTTAAAAGTAATCATAAGAATGTTCAGTCACTGGACAGGAAGATGCTATTTAGTTTACTTTCATAGCTAATTACCTATGTTGTGACTTGGATTGGTTCTTTTGTCCTTTACACTCCTTTAACAAATTGGCTTTATACTAATGCTTAACTTACTCTTTAGCATAATTCTTTAATCTTTAATGTCAATTATATGTTATTTTTTTAACCATGTTATTTTAAAAGTAATCATAAGAATGTTCAGTCACTGGACAGGAAGATGCTATTTAGTTTACTTTCATAGCTAATTACCTATGTTGTGACTTGGATTGGTTCTTTTGTCCTTTACACTCCTTTAACAAATTGGCTTTATACTAATGCTTAACTTACTCTTTAGCATAATTCTTTAATCTTTAACTAGAACATGAACTTTTACATTTGAAAACACGTGTGTTCTTTTTACTGCATAAGCTACTTGCATGCATCATCTAAATCAGCCTTTTTTCTGCTCAGCAATATAAATGTGTAGTGATTTCTTTTATGTTTGCTTGGCGCACCTCAGGATAACAAAGGTGTTGAAGTATATGGAGCGTCTTAAGAGAGTTGTTTCTTCGAAGAAGAAGAAATGTAGTAAAGAAATGGATGCCGCTGCAAGAGCTGCTGCTCAAGAAGCTGCTGCAAGGAATGCAAGGCTTGCTGCTGCAAAGAAAAAAGAGAAGAGCCATTACATAGATACTAAGGAAGTGAGGTATGAATATGACAATAACCTGATTATGCAGCATGTCATTAGAGTTACTAATTTAATGGTATTTATTAATGAATTATATCTTAAATTTGGTTATTCTTCAGGGTCATAATTGGCACTTGGAATGTTGCTGGAAAAACTCCAAATGAGGATCTTGAGATTCATGATTGGCTTTGTTCTGAAGATCCAAGTGATATTTACATTCTTGGGTGAGTTGTTCTTCATCCAAGTGGAAAAACAGAGAGATTTTAATATGAAAATGAACCCTGCTCATTGTGTTGCTGGTGTATTTTTTGCTGGTGTATTTTTTGAGGAGTTGTTTTGCTCTTTGATGTGTATTAGAAATTTTATTAGAATAATATATGTCTTCATACACAACTCAACACATTACGGTTATATATGTTGTTTATGATGTGTAACCTTTTGAAAACCTTAATGGGTTACGGTTATTCTAGAATAATATTAAAAATTTTACATTAATGAACTATTATCTCTCTTTTGTATTTTTTTATAATTAAATTGAACCATATATTATCTATTTTTTATCCTTGAGCTATTATCTATTGTGCTTCAAATATTCTCCTAATAATATTATCAAGAGAACATAATTCGTATAGCCATTATCTATTGTCCTTTGTCTGGTGTTGTTCTCTGCCTGGTGTTGTTCTGTTTGTTGTATATGATGAATTTAAGTGTAGAATTATGTTTGTTGTAATTTAAGTGTAGAATGCTGGTTTTGCTGGTATATATGCAGGAAGAATGACCAAAATTCGTATAACCAGGGTCTATGTAGGCGTATAAAACCAAAATTTGAAAAAAAAATAAAATACTTTTAAAGTCAGGCGTATTTAAGCCTGACTTAAATTAGAAAAAAAAAACTTTTAAAGTCAGGCGTAAGCCTGACTTTAAAAAGGACATTTAAAGTCAGGCGCAATAATGCCTGACTTTAAAACAGACTTACGAAGTCAGGCTCAGGCTCAGGCTTGACTTTAAAACATACTTACGAAGTCAGGCCATAAATGCTTGACTTTAAAACAGACTTACGAAGTCAGGCCATATATGCTTGACTTTAAAACAGACTTACGAAGTCAGGCTCAGGCTCAGGCTTGACTTTAAAACAGACTTACGAAGTCAGGCCATATATGCTTGACTTTAAAACAGACTTACGAAGTCAGGCTATCGCTTGACTTTAAAACGCCTGACATACAAAGTCGACTTAATAAAAGTCAAGCTTGCGCCTGACTTTAAATCCCTTTTTTGCACTAGTGTTGCCAGGATTTTTTTATTGAGGTGGCCTATGAAGGGATTGTCTTCTTTTATCTTGTTTTGCTTGTTTGTGGGTGGGAAACACTTGACATCTTTTGGGGCTATTTCCCATCGTTTTGCTAGGTCGGTTTTTGTTCCCAATTTTATTAAAGTAGACTTACTTTTGGAATAGGTTTGATCCACTGAACTATATATTTTGACAACTTTGTCTATTTATTTTGTATCTTTATCTGATAAAATTATAGTATTTTACAGCTAATCTGCATTTAGTTAAGATCCTTTTCACTATTGTTTTAAGTATCCAAGGAATTTTGCTTAAAAATAATTGGTTGACTATATCATTGAGATATTATTATATTCTACTTTCGATCCAAATCAATGCAGTTGTGCATATAAAAGACTAATTATAGTGTCATCTAGGGGAAACAAAATGGCCAACCTGTCAAAATCAACTCATATCTGATAAAATGTACAGATTATATGGTACACATTTTGAGAATTCAATCTAAATTTTTGGCTTAATGGTCCCACACTATAAGGGATTTGTGCCAACTAAAGTTCCTCTTGCAAACTAAAGTTCCTTCAAATCCCAGAGAGACCATGCAAACACTCCTGGAATTCATTCTTCCTTCCAACATATTAATTCTTATCACTAGGAACTCCACATTTTCTTGATGGTTCTTTTAGTTTTCCAAACATATCTCCATTTCCTTCGTATACTAAATAGGCCAAGGTCACTTGAACTTCTCACAAAACAAAATTGGCTTTCAAGTATGTGTACCTCTCAACTTAAACGAACCGTATATGTAGCTCTCGACTTAAATGAACAATTATGCCTCTGTGATGCGATGACTCTTGATTTATTGCGGAATTTCTCATGTTTCTCGCAACCAAAAATAAATTTATTTTTCGTCTCCCTTTTACCTCTAACTCTGCAAGATCCAACGATGATAACGACAACTCCGATGTCCTTCCCAACGTCTCTGACCCAACGTACAACATCCTCACGTGTTAGAAATAACTACAAAATAGACAATTGTTAGTTAACCACGGGTATACATTTTCATGTTGAAAAAACTTGAAAAATTAGAGGTAATATATAAGTATATTTTATTTAAATAATTTTATATCAATGAAATAAAATTTAAGGAATTTATAGTTTATATATCTCTGTGGATATACATGCTATATTAGTATTTCAGGAAAATGCAAATGAATTATTATTTGGTAAAGTAAAATATGTGATTTCATTGTATAGACAATAATAATATTCAATTTTAGATATTATGATCAATTTAAAATTATATCACAAAAGAATTTAAACTTCACTTGTCTGATGGATTTCTAATGTGAGATGTATATTTAGAACTATCTATTTTAGCAGTTTAGTAAAATAAATAGTAATATATGCTTCCAAGTTTAAAATCACATTTCATATTAAGCATTTTTTTAAAAAATTATTTTATTATACATAAATATATAGATATTGTTTAGATTTTTATTAATAAAAATATATTATTTAGCTATATCATTTTATCTAATTTTACTATATAACCAACACGTTTAGCCAATTGGTTGGGCTGCCCTGAGCTACGTAGTGGGGGTCGATCTGGTTTGCTCCCGGGTTCGATTCTCGTCCACGTTAAAAAAGCGTGTTGGCCAGCGAAATCCTTGCCGCAAGTAGCGAGTAGAGATTAGTCATTCGTTGAAAGCGTTGGGACACTTCGTGGGTAGCCAGCAATGGTTCGAATCAAAAAAAACTCTAATATTACTATATGATCAAAAAATAATTACCAATATTCTCTTTAAAAACTATTTTACAGATTTAATTTAAATACTTTAATGGTAATAAAATTAGTATGCTAAAAGACATTGAATTATAAAGCTCATGCCGATGATAAACCACCTAACTTGGGAAAGCTAATGTATAATTCAATGGTATACTTTAATTTGGGAAAGTTAATGTACACCATTAAAGTATACCATCTAATGCAAAAGAACTTACCTCAAGATTACCATTAAAGTAATCTTACATTAATTTTGGTGAAGCTTGAGATACGGGGAAAGCGGTGGTTTCAATTAATTTTGGTGAGGCTTGAGATACGGTGATGCTATTCACTTTCCCAAATTAGGTTTCAATTAGGAAAGCAACGAACAACAATTTGGTGAAGCTTGAGATACGGTGGTTTCAATTAATTTTGGTGAAGCTTGAGATACGGTGATGCTATTCACTTTCCCAAATTAGGTTTCAATTAGGAAAGCAACGAACAACAATCTGTCCCCTTCGAGGGCTGATATTGATATTCCGGCTACGTCTCTGAAACAACAATGTGAAGCGATGGTCTCGATTGGTAGCAATCTTGAGGTAAGTTCTTTTGCATTTTGAAATCATGTCAGTCAATATCGATTTCGAAATCTTGATCTGAACTTGTTATGCATAAATTTTCCTAAATGGTCTGATTTTAGAGTTTCTCAACCCGCTTCTTATGTGTTCTTTTTGAAACTATGCATGATCTTGTAAAATAGGAAAACAAAGCTCATGTCGATGACTGGTGGATTGGAAAAGTAAATTTCGCCGAGAGCCGCTCATTTTGGCATGTATGTAGAAGTTTTGATAGAATGTGGAGCTTCTATATACTATGTTTACAGGTAATAATTCCAGATTTTGTTTTGGATTTATATCCTTTACTCGTTTCATTTTGCATCAACCCAATCTAATGAGTTGTGCTGATTATGATCTTTAATTAAGGCAATGATAATCATTGCTCGGGAAGGCTCTAGTGATTTAAGCTCCATATTTGATGCTGATGTTTTCAAGAAAGTTCTCAGCATCTTCATAACTGCTGCAATTTTGTATGTGAAATCAAAATTCACCCCCTGAACATGAATTGTTTGTTTAGGGTCACTGTTCATGTTATTAAGAAGGTCGGGGTAGGTGAAGTCAATCAGTGACTGCAGTGGATTTTGGTGGTCATCTATGAGAATGTCGGGGGGATGTCAATTGGATACTCTCCAAACTCATTTAATTTAGGGTCACCATCGCCAATGCTTAATATCCAATATGCAAATTACTTAATTTCCAACTTTTCCGACTCAACATTAGATCCTCCAAGTCTCATGTTATGAGTTAGACTACGTACTTGACAGAAATGCCAAATGCTTGATGGATTAACGGCTTGCCCAACAATAGTTTCCCTGGACGCCCTTCGCACGATGGGTAGTATTTGTCTCAAGTCACCTCCAAGTACAACAGCCTTGCCTCCAAAGGGCCTTTTTAGATTGTTTCTATCTTGGCTGGACATCAGGTCACGTAGAGTACGGTCAAAAACCTCGAAACAAAATCTGCTCATCATAGGGGCTTCGTCCCATATAATTAGTTTCGCTTGGATAAGGAGTTTGGCTCGGGCACTTCCTTGATTAATGTTGCAAGTAGAATCTTCACGTGGTTGGAGAGGTATTGAGAACGTTGAATGTGCAGTCCGACCACCGGGAAGTAGCAAGAAAGCAATTCCACTTGATGCAACATTCAGGACAATAAATCCTTTGGCACCAAGTGCTGCAGATATTGTGTTCCATAAGTAAGTCTTACCTGTACCACTGTATCCATTTAAAAAAAAGAAACCCCCTCGGCCAAGACAATACGGCTTCCATAATGTCATCATATGCCTTCCTTTGCTCAGGTGTCAACCCCTTTAACCGTCTTTGATGAAGTGTTTCCATTTCTTCCTTGTCGTAGTTGAGTTCATCAGCAATCAACTTGTTCTCAAAGTCAAAATCATCAGATAGATTTGAGAATGGCGTGGTGTTGTCGGCAAGAGACCTTCCATTAGATCGGAGGAGATTCTCAATCTCACTAAGACATAGGTTCTTCCAGTGGCGGACCTGGCTACAAGCCAGGGGGTTCAACTGGAATTTTTTTTTTTGCACTAAACACCCTATATAAATAGTCTAAATCTCCTGAAATTTTAATTTTGACACCCCTGAAAATTTGAAATTGTACTAATAGACCAAGTTTTGCACCCATTTGACACCGGCCTTAAAAAATTTGACACCCCTGACCCCGGGGTCCTGGGTCCGCCACTGGGTTCTTCAATGCATCTTCCGTTATCTGTAGGTCTGGAAAATTTACATAATATTTAGGCTTTGATGTAATAATTTTAATAATATTCATGGGTTCTAAAATTAATATTAAAAAAAAATACAACATACTTGGTAAATTTAAGTGTCTTCTCCTATCGTACACAATGCCGTCGACGAGTAACTTCCACGTTGTCTCCCATACAACTTCTGGGTTGTTCATTGTATTCATCGCAAGAATGGTGGTGAATAATCGACGCAATTGGTGTCCAGATGCAAGGTCAGCAGCCTCTGTTATAGCATTGATGAATTCTTTGTCATCGTCGAGTAAACCCAATGCAACACATGCTGACGTGAAATCATCATGTACATGATCATTTAACGTCCTGATGCTTGCAAAGCTAGTGCAACCCCTTTGTACAGTAAGGAGTATGCGCATGTAATACAGTTCGCCGGCGCATGGAGGTACGTAATTTAGTCTTCCTATTGATTGGCCCTTTTTCCTGAGTCACCATTCTCTGATTTTGCTGTCATATACAAACAATGCAGAAGAAGTCCAATGAGAAACTTGTCTTCCTATTATCAAAAAAGTGCTGATCGGAGCAAAAATGATTTATCACACTGCATAACTATTTAAAAAGAAATATCAAAGTTGTTTTACTGCTGCAAAGTCTATTAATCTGGTTTTAGAAACTTGTCTTATTAGGATTATAACAAAACATTTTGTTATCAAATCAGAAATATAAGCACACCATATTACCACAGTATATTAGCACACTATATTCGCATTAGCACAGTATATTCTAATGACAATATGTTACTACTCGCAAACCAGAAATATAAACACAGTAGTATAGATTTATGAAACAAAAATATTAGCACAGTAGTTTAGAAATTTGTAACAGTATTATTATAAAATTCAAAGCATGCTATTAAGGAAAAAAGACAGGTTGAGACAGACTTACCTGAGAATCGGTTAACAACATTTCAATAAAACACGATCAGCGACACGCCACAGCCTCTTGACACGGACCAAAACACTCCAGTTCTCCCTTGTGCCATTTATGTTTGACAGGAGTTCAGCGGTGCTAGGGGGAATAGACGACATTTTGGATGTTTTAGATTTCGGTAGGGTTCTGCACAATCATTTTTGGTACGATGAAATACTATGATGGGATAGAGGTTATATATAATTGAATGTATAAATTCTGTTATAGGAAAATCGAAATTTTAGGTGATGATTGAAATATTTAAGGCATTATCGTATTTGGTTGTTAACTCTAATAATGTTATTGTTGGTGGTAGGCCGTAAGAGTTAGACACTGTCCAGAATGTTGAAGACCAAAAATGGAAGTTTCTATTGCAACCATCGTATTTGTAGTTTTACTACTTTTTACTAATTCCACGGTTAAGAATAATTTGTTTGGCATAAATTATGGGTTACTTTGAATATGAATGATTATAGATGAGCAATTAGTTGATATATGTTGCAGGGTTGTAATGGGAAGTTGGTGTGTGAGGTTTTTTTTGGGGGGATTGGCTGTATATCAGGTGAAGGTTGAGATTGTGTTTGAAATTCTGATTGAATGTAATAAATGACCGTTGTCATATTACATTGTATCAGATGAGGAATTAGTGGATATATTGTGTAAGGTTTAAATGGATATTTATTGTGTGGTGTTTTTTTGGTGGGGATAATTATATAATTACCTAGAATAGAATTAATTAGGTGAGGTTTTCCTCACAGCCGCACAATATTATTGTGTGCGGTTTTCTTCACAGCCTAGAATAGAATATAATATAATTACCCTGTATGTAACATTTATTAAAAGGCACACATTATTTTCGTTTATGAAAATTACAGGTCAGCTATTATATGGCAAGTAGTTGTGTCCAAATAGGATTAATTAGGGTGAGGTGGACCAATTAGAAGCAGTGTTAAAATTGTTTCCTTTCCGGGTATATTCGTGAATGTATTATATATAGATATAGATATAGATATAGATATAGATATAGATATAGATATAGATATAGATATAGATATAGATATAGATATAGATATAGATATAGATAGATAGATTAATTAAACAGTCAATTGTTAGTTAGCTAAAAAATAATTAATTAAAGACTCTGCTTTCGTCGTGAATAACTCTGATGTATCTATCAAGAATAGAACCAACAGTGAATCTGTATCTATATATGTTTCATTTTAAATAAAATTAAATAAATCTATAATTTTAAAAAATAGGTAACAGATTTTTGTCTTAAATACATAAATTAGTTGCTGTTTTTTACAAAACGAATTTATGTGTTTAACACATATTCCGTTACTAATTTAAAGAATTACGGATTGATGTTATTTTAAGATAAATCCATTATTTTATTTTTGTGCAACGAATTTATCTTTTTAATAGGTAAATCTGTAACACAATACAATAACGGATTTATATTTAAACCACGTAAATCCGTTTGAAAAAAAAATAAAACAACGAATTTGTTTTCTAAAAACATAAATTCGTTTGTCCAAAACTTTGAATAACTGATTTATCATTTTTAAAAGATAAATCCGTTTAAAATCGAATTTAATGCGTCACAAATTTACCTTTTTGATGGGTAAATCAGACGGCCAAAAAAGTGACCTTCAAACTGAGATTCTGGATGAGAGGAGTACTTTTGGATGTTTGAGACATTTTGGGGAATAGACGACATTCTGGATGTTTGAGATTTCAGTAGGGTTCTGCACAATCATTTTTGGTACGATGAAATACTATGATGGGATAGAGGTTATATATAATTGAATGTATAAATTCTGTGATAGGAAAATCAAAATTTTAGGTGATGATTGAAATATTTAAGGCATTATCATATTTGGTTGTTAACTCTAATAATGTTATTGTTGGTGGTAGGCTGTAAGAGTTAGACACTGTCCAGAATGTTGAAGACCAAAAATGGAAGTTTCTATTGCAACCATCGTATTTGTAGTTTTACTACTTTTTACTAATTCCACGGTTAAGAATAATTTGTTTGGCATAAATTATGGGTTACTTTGAATATGAATGATTATAGATGAGCAATTAGTTGATATATGTTGCAGGGTTGTTGATAACTCCATTTTATATAGAGTTATTCATACATTTAATCATAACTAATTGTTTGAAACCAAAGTATAAAGTGTGTTATATGTAGTAGTATTAATCAAATATCAACATTCTAGGTTTCATAAAGAATTATGTGAAGATTTAAGCGTTTTGTATATATATATTGGTATGTTTGATGTGTTTGTTCAGTTTACCTACAGTTGATGCTTCTGCACCAAGATGCTTCTGCACCAAGATGCTTCTGCACCAATGTGCATCTGCACTAAGGTGCTTCTGCACCATCCTGCACTGAAGGTTTATAACCCCACAATGGAAGCACATCAATTCATACCACTGCACCAAAACTTCTATGCCATCATGCTTTGTCACAAATCACATGGAGGCACATGCCCACATGCATAAGGAGGCACCCACCATAAACATCATCATGAAAGGCTACTCATCTAAATGACACATGGCCTTACACAATTGGACCTCTCTTTAAGGAAATGTGCTGGACTCAATCTCCACATTTAAAGATCAGAAAAGTAACCATGGTTAAGCCTCCTTAGGTTAACTTGGTTTTCAAGCAAACCCTCAAGTGAAGGAAATCTCCAAGGCTATAAAAAGGCCCCCACTTCTCACTTGAAGATATATCCCATTTCATACATTTTACTTCCATTTCACATAGATTTTAGTAGTTTCAGTTTTTTTGTATTTTATTTCTCTTTTTAGTAGTTAATTGTAAGAAGGTAAGGAGGGAATCGACAACTTCTTCCTTCACTTCTTCATAGTTAGACGAAGGAATCAGTGCATCTGCATCTAGTGCTCCTGCACCAATCAGAATCTCATGCAAAGGGACTTCAATCTGTGTAACTTCTACCTTATTGATTTCATTTATATTATACATATTATTATGCTCTTTGCAGATTCTCTCTATTATATAATGTCCAATATGAGCTAAATTCCTTTAGTTGAGATGTTCCTAACTTTATAATGAACTTTTGAGTAAATTAATGTGCTTTCTAGTGTTGCACGCATTTTGGGTCTTGTGTTATACTACATCCATCTTATGTTAAGGTTGATCACTTAGAATAAGTAGAGTTATATTCACAGACATGGTTTATAATTAGAAATCAAGACTAATAGGGGTAAGTGTTTTAGTAAAGGCTTTATTAACTTGTGTAATAAAGAATACTTTGTTAAAACCATGTTAAGTCCTAGACATAGGATAACATAGTCCTTAGGGTGATACAGTGGGTACTTCAAAGGCATGAGTGAACTTATTTAGCAAGGCCAGACATGGGAAGCTTGTAATGAAACTCTGAAGAAAGTAGTTGAAAAGCACACACTCATGCAGCTGCACTCAATGCTGCTGCACCTTGGTGCTTCTGCACCACTTGAAAGCATAGAAACTCTCAAAAGAACGTTATTTAGTAAAGACATCTCAACTATCATTCTCAACTGAATTCCTTCATATTTGCTTACATATTTGCATTCTGTTTTACTTAAACATAAAAACCCCAAATTTGTGAGTAGTATAGTAGCACTTATTTATATCTCTCTAAGCATACAAGAGTTAATCCAATCCCTGTGGGTTCGACCTTTCTTATCATTATATTACTTGTGTGACTGTGTATACTTGCACATATTTCACCACACCAAGTTTTTGGCGTCGTTATCGGGGATTGTCATTAAGTTTTCTTGTTTTAGATTTATAAATTTGTGTTTTATTATTCTGGTAGTTTGTTTCTTAGTGCAGATGCACTAGCTTATGCACAGGGCCAGAACACCAGAATTTGCATTAGATCCTGAGACAGAGAGAAGGTTCAGGAAGTTGCTTAAGATTCAGAAGCAAAGCTGCAGAATTACAATGTCTCGTGATAGTGAAGAGGATAGATCCCGACCAGGCTCAAGTGGAGGGTCAGTCAGAGGTGATCCAGGCTCACATCATGAAACTGAGGAAGATCACAGAGAGCAATTCATCAACATGGGACCAATAGGTATGATTAATGATAGAAATAGACCCATGAGAGATTATGCTATGTTTAATCATCAAAATATGCAAACAAGTATAGCTAGACCTCATATTGATGCTGTGCATTTTGAATTTAAACCCATGATGTTCCAAATGCTACAAACAATTGGTCAATTTGGTGGATCCATCCATGAGGATCCCCATGAGCATTTAAAACAATTTTTAAAAGTATGTAGTAACTTTATTCTTCCTGGTGTTACTGAAGATGCATTTAGACTTAAGCTATTTCCATATTCTTTGAAAGATAGGGCTAAATCTTGGTTAAATTCAATGGAGCCCAATTCTATTCATTCATGGAATGAAATGGCTGAAAAGTTTTTAACAAAATATTTTCCACCCATAAAAAATGCCAGGATGAGAAATGATATTACATCTTTTAAATAAAAAGAATTTGAATCATTGTTTGAAGCATGGGAAAGATGGAAAGATCTTTTGAGAAAATGTTCACACCATGGTCTGCCTATCATCATTCAAATGGAAACTTTTTATAATGGTTTAGAACCCCAAACCAGAATAATGCTAGATGCATCATCTGGGGTGTGTTAATAAACTTATCTTATAATGAAGCATGTGAATTGATTGATAGAATTGCAACAAATAACTCTAGTTGGCCTACGGAGAGGGTAAGTACCCAAAGGAAACCAACAAGGGTACATGGAATTAGTAATGTATCAGCCCTATCTGCTCAGTTAGCCTCACTGACAAACTTATTCAAAAACTTCACTTCATCCAGTGCATCTGCACCTAGTGCAGCTGCACCAACAGAAAACAATGCAGCAGCCATAGAACAAGCCCGTCCAGGTAATACAAGTTGTGTGTATTGTGGAGGAGGTCACTTGTATGAGGAATGTCCTAGCAACCCTGTCTCTGTCAATTATGTAGGATACAATAGAAATAAAACTCTTACTCAAACACCTATAACCTTGGCTGGAAGAACCACCCAAATTTCAGATGGAACAATACTGGTGCATCTGCACCTAGTGCATCTGCGCCTAGTGCATCTGCACCAACCACGCCACCAGGATTCCAATCTCAGAACAACCAAAGACAACAACCACCTGCCACTGATAACTCCTTAGAAGCCTTGCTCAAATCCTTCCTTAGTGAAACTAGGACAGCTAGGCAAGCACAAGATGCATCTATAAAGCATTTGGAGAATCAGGTGGGACAGTTAGCAACAGCTCTGTATCAAAGACCAACAGGTACATTGCCATCAAATACAGGTGCTACCACATCCCACAGGTCAGGAAAGGAACAAGTGAAGGCCATTGCTTTGAGAAGTGGAAAAGATCTTGCAGAACCAAGTGAGACTCCAGGTGAAGGTAAGGAAGAAAATGAAAAAAATAAAAATAGAAAAGAAAAAATTTGCAAGATGCAGAAGCACGTCATGCACCTGCATCTATAGAAGTTCAATTTCCAAGGTTAGTTCCTGAATACCCTCCTCCTCCTTATCCTCAAAGATTAAAAAAGGCACATGAGGAGAAGCAATTCAGTAAGTTTCTTGAAATTTTAAAACAGTTACACATCAATGTTCCCTTAGTTGAAGCACTTCAACAAATGCCTAATTATGCCAAATTTATGAAAGATGTACTTTCAAAAAGAAAAAGATTAGGGGATTTTGAAACAGTTGCTATGTCTGAAGAATGCAGTCTCATTTTACAAAGCAAAATTCCAAGGAAATTGAAAGATCCTGGTAGTTTTACAGTTCCATTCTCAATTGGAAAATTTTATACAAGTCGTGCTTTATGTGATTTAGGTGCAAGTATCAACTTGATGCCTAAATCTATATTTACACAACTTGGAATTGGAAATGCTAGACCTACCACTGTAACACTTCAACTTGATGATAGATCAATAGCCTATCCAGAAGGAATTATTGAAGATATCTTAGTTAAGGTTGACAAATTTGTGTTTCCTGCAGATTTTGTTATTTTTTATTTTGATGCAGATAAAGAAATACCAGTCATCCTTGGAAGACCATTCTTAGCAACTGGCAAGGCCCTGATTGATGTGCAGAAAGGAGAACTAACCATGAGGGTGAATGATCAAGAGGTAAAATTCAATGTGATGAATGCTCTGAAGTACCCTGCAGAGGAGAGTGAAGGGTGTTCAGCAATCAATTCTCTTGATCATTTGGTGCAGAAACAATTCCAGAAGCAGTATGATTATCTCACCAGTGCACTTGCACCAGATGCTCCTGCACCACCTAGCGAAGAAATATTGGAAAGGGACACTTTGCCAAGAGAAGCACCAGCACAAAAGGTATGGTCTAGAACTTTTGAATCTCTTAATTTAGAAGACCCTAACCTTAAAAAGAATTTAACCTTAATTGAGCAACCTCCCAAATTAGAATTGAAAGAACTGCCCAAACATTTGAAATATGCTTTCTCAGGGGAAGATGATGCACTTCCAGTGATCATTGCTTCTGACTTATCAATAGAGCAGGAGCTAGATCTCATTTGTACCTTAAGAAAGCATACAAAGGCAATAGGCTGGCAAATGGTAAACATAAAAGGAATTAGCCCTACTATATGCATGCATAGGATAGTTTTAGAAGATAATTCTAAAAATTATATAGAAGGGCAGAGAAGATAAAATCCTATCATGAAGGAGGTTGTAAAGAAAGAAATAATTAAGTGGCTAGATGCTGGAATCATATACCCCATATCTGATAGTGCATGGGTAAGCCCTGTACAGTGTGTCCCAAAGAAGGGGGTGTGATAGTAATAGCCAATGAAAAAAATGAATTGATACCAACTAGGACTGTTACAGGTTGGAGAATTTGTATGGATTATAGAAAACTCAACAAGGCTACAAAGAAAGACCATTTCCCTTTACCCTTCATTGACCAAATGTTAGATAGGTTAGCAGGTAAGGAGTTTTATTGTTTCTTAGATGGTTATTCAGGGTACAATCAAATTGCAATAGAACCTGAGGACCAACAAAAAACTACCTTTACATGTCCCTATGGAACCTTTGCATTTAGAAGAATGCCTTTTGGACTTTGTAATGCATCTGCAACATTTCAAATGTGCATGATGTCCATTTTCTCTGACTTCATTGAGCAATCAATGGAAGTATTCATGGATGATTTCTCAGTCTTTGGAGACACATTTCAATCATATTTATCAAATTTAGAATAAATTCTCCAAAGATGTGAAGAAACAAATCTAGTACTTAACTGGGAGAAGTGCCATTTCATGGTACAAGAAGGCATTGTGTTAGGACATAAAGTGTCAAAGAAAGGCCTTGAAGTGGATCAAGCCAAGACTAAGGTTATTGAAAAACTGCCACCTACAACAACTGTCAAGGGAATCAGAAGATTCCTAGGCCATGCAGGCTTCTATAAAAGATTTATTAAAGATTTTTCAAGGACATCCAAGCCATTATGTACACTCTTACAAATTGATGCACCTTTCAACTTTGATGAACCATGTATAGAAGCATTCCATAAACTAAAAAGAGCATTGGTGATTGCACCAGTGATTGTTACACCAGATTGGAGCAGGCCTTTTGAATTAATGTGTGATGCTAGTGACTTTGCTGTAGGAGCTGTCTTAGTACAAAGGTATGGCAAAGTCTTTCATTCCATTTATTATGCTAGCAAGACATTAATTGAAGCACAAATGAATTATACTGTAACAGAAAAGGAATTATTAGCAGTGGTGTTTGCATTTGACAAATTTAGATCTTACTTGGTTGGCACCAAAGTTATTGTTTATGCTGATCATGCTGCCATCAAGTATTTAATTTCAAAAAAAGATGCAAAACCAATGTTAAAAAGATGGATTCTCCTCCTTCAAGAATTTGACCTTGAAATCAGAGACAAAAAGGGGGTGGAGAATCAGGTTGCTGACCATTTATCCAGACTTGATGGTGAAAGAACAGGTACACAAAATGGAGAGATCAAAGAAAGTTTTCCTGATGAAAAACTGTTAGCAATATCTGTAACAGCATCCAGTGCTTCTGCACCTGGTGCAGATGCACTCAGTGCAACTGCACCTTGGTTTGCTGACATTGTTAATTTTCTTGTGAGCAAAGTGGTCCCAGTGGATATGACGTACCAACAAAGAAGGAAATTTTTTCACATAATCAAATAATATCACTGGGATGAACTATTTCTCTATAAAATGTGTCCAGATCAGATAATGAGGAAATGCATCCCCCAAGAAGAACAGCAAGCAGTGCTTCTGCACTGCCATTCTGCACCATATGGAGGTCACTTTGGAAGCAATAGAACAGCAGCCAATGTATTACAGTCTGGTTATTTTTGGCCTACCCTATTTAAAGATGCATATTTAATGGTCAAAACTTGTGACAAATATCAAAGAGCAGGTAATATTTCTGAAAAACATGAAATGCCTAGAACCAATATATTAGAAATTGAACTTTTTGATGTATGGGGCATGGATTTCATGGGTCCTTTTCCACCCTCTTTTGGCAAACAATACATTTTAGTAGCTGTTGATTATGTGTCCAAATGAGTAGAGGCAGTAGCATTGCCTAATAATGATGCCAAATCTGTTAGCAAATTCCTTTTGAAAAACATTTTTACAAGGTTTGGCACTCCAAGGACAATCATCAATGATGAAGGATCACATTTTTGCAATAAACTCATTGAAAATCTTCTTGCAAAATATGGGATTAAACATAAAATTGCTACAGCCTACCACCCACAAACAAGTGGACAAGTTGAACTCTCAAATAGAGAAATTAAAAGAATGCTTGAAAAAATGGTTGGACCATCAAGAAAAGATTGGTCCTTACATTTAGATGAGGCATTATGGGAATACAGAACAGCATTTAAAACACCATTAGGTATGTCCCCATATAGATTAGTCTATGGCAAAGCATGTCATCTGCCTGTTGAGTTGGCAAACAAATCTTATTGGGCTATGAAAAAGCTGAATTATGATCTCAACAAAGCAGGAGCACAAAGGTTTTTAGAGTTGAATGAACTAGATGAATTTAGGCAATTCTCTTACGAGAATGCAGAAATTTACAAAACAAAAACCAAAGCTTGGCACGACAAGAGAATCCAAAGGAGAGAGCTTAGAGAAGGGGGAATGGTCTTGCTATACAATTCCAGGTTGAAGTTATTTCCTGGAAAACTGAGATCAAGATGGTCAGGGCCATTCAAGCTAATTAAAATCTATCCCCATGGTGCAGTGGAGTTGTATGATGCAGCCACAAATACCAATTTCAAGGTAAATGGGCAAAGAATCAAAATGTACTATGGTGAACATGTGGTGAGGGACAAACTCACCACCCACTTTCAAAATATCTAAAAGAAAAGAGATAGTCAGGCTGGAAGACTCTTAAAACAAGCGCTTATGGGAGGCAACCCATGTTTTTAAATATTTAGTTTTGCAAATTTTGTTCAATTTTATGTTTTCAAGTGTTTTGCAGGATTACAGGTTTTTAGTGCTTCTGCACTTAGGTGCATCTGCATCTAACAGTTCCTCGGTGCTACTGCACCAGAATTTCAAAAATTGCACTTGGGTGGAAATTTTTCAAAAGTGCCAGCACAACAAAATTGTAGTCATGATCTGTGGCCTAGATGTTGTGTTGTATCACCTAATCCCCCACGTGTCCTCATGCATGCAAACACACACACCCCTAACAGCTACTATCCATCATTAAACACACGCAAAATCCCAAAGTTACCGTTTCCCTTCACCACTAATCACTCTCTCACTCACAGAACCACAAAGCACTCACCAAATTCCCTTCTCTGTCAAGAACCCCTAATTTCTGAAAACACCAAGTTCCATCCTCTTGCAAAATTTCCAAATTACCTTGCCAAACATTCAAAAATGGGTCGCAAGCAAAGTGCAAACAAAACCTCAGGCAAAGGCAGAACTGGCGCAAGTCCCTCAACACAGCAAAGTCCAAAGAAGCTGTCAAGTGCAACTACACATGCTTCAAGCACTGTGGACCCTAAATTCGCGCACTTCTGGGAAAGGAAGTTCCTTCATGAACGGGGCTACAGTCTGATGAAGGCACACCCTAGCTTCATGGCAACAATCTCAAGTCTCCATCGAGATCTGTTCGTGCAACACAGAGCTTTCTATTTGGAGCAGATTGTCCGAGAGTTCTACTCTGGGATTCAGGACAACAAACTGGGTAAGATGATTGATTATTCTGTGATAAGAGGTAGGAAAATTTATTTCAGTGCTGATTGAATCAATAATCATTACAACTTAGTCTATTCTGAGTCTGATTTCAAAGAAAAAATAGAAAAGTATAGAAAAAAGGAAAGGAAAATAGTTAAATATAGAATTGCTCTGAAAAATTCAAAGTGGGATAAGATCACCAATAGTGAATTCAAACTGAAAAACAGATACTTAATCCCTGATTTAGGCAATTGGTATCTGTTCATTGATTGTTCCATTTTCCCTACTTCCCACACATACACACTGTCCAAAGATAGATTGATCCTTTTGGATGCAATCTTAACAAATGAAAATGTGGATGTGGGGAAAATAATCAATAAACAGATTCTAGATTGTGCAGCAAGAAAAGAAGGATTTCTATTTTTTCCATGCTTGATCACTGAGCTGTGTATGAAGCAAGGGGTAGATATCAGTCTTGAAGAGCATAAGCAGATAAAATATCCTCCAGGCCCATTGTCTGCTGAGATGAAAGAAAGAACAAAAATTAAGGCTGAAGAAACTAACCTGGTGCAGGAGCACTTAGTGCAGAAGCACCAGGCAGTTTGGAAATTTCAGCAAGAACAGCATGAGCGGCTACAACTCAGGTTGATGGAGATATCTCAGGTACCAACTCAGATAGAAACCCCAGTGTTTCCAACATGGGTCTTTCAGAATCCAGAAGAAGAGGAAGAAGAGGAAAAAGAGGAAGAAAAAGAAGAAGAAAGGGAGGAAGAGAAAGAAGAAGAAAATGAGGAAGAAAGGGAAGAGAGTGAGGAAGAAAATAAGAAGAAAAAGGTCATGAAAAGAAATAAGGAAACAAAAAGAAAGCAAAAAGGGAAGAAGAAGAAGAAGAAAAATGAGGAAGAAGAGGAAGAGCTGCTGAGTGAAGAATTAGCAGAAACTGATGAGGATGAAACATTGACAAGAATGGTGAAGGAAATGGAGAGGAATGGATATGAGGAAGATGATGATACCACCACTGACAGTAATGGCAAGAATGGGGAGGAAGAGGATGATAATTTGAGCATGGAGGACATAGTAAGGAAGAAATATGAGGCTGGATCCCAAACAGAACCAGTTCTCACCCAAGTCACTCCACCAACCCACCCCCAGCTAGAAAAATCAACATCACCATCCACAGGAAAAACACCCACACCACCAAGCTCTAAATCACCATCACCCATCCCACAATCATCACCAGCACCACCCATCACCCAAGAAAGCCAATCTGAAACAGGGTGAAGGAGGACAGAGTACTATGCAAGCAACTGAGGAGCCAACTGAAACAACTGATGTGCCTACAGCAAAAGGAGCTGAGGAAGCAAATCCAGCAGCAAAGGAGGTTGGTGCAGCTTAACCTGGTGCAGATGCACCAAAAGCTGAGGAGACAAAGAAGAAAAAACAGAAGGTCAAGCACATTCCTAGCAGAACCAGCTCAAGGATCAGGAGTGGTGCCAAGAAAGAGTAAAAACTTTAATGTTGTTATTTTATAGTACTTTTTATGTTTTGTTGTTATCCCACATGTATTAACCCCCCTCCCAATTTTTGAAACAAAGATTACTTTTTCAAACTCAACTTAGAGCAGTGAGGACACTACTCAACTTTAAGTTGGGGGGGAGGGGAGAAAAACACTTTTAATTACTATATGCATGTGCTGATATGTTTTGAGTAAAGTATGTATGTCTATGTTTTGTTGTTTACCTATATGTGCACAGTATAGTATAGTTAATTTCAAATTTTGTGATGCAATCAACAAAGTTTCTTTTGAAAATTTCAGAAAATTGTTTTACAAAAACATCAGTTACACAAACTTTTGTTGAAGTGCATCAAATGGTTTCTAAAGTTCAAAAGTAAGATTTGAGAGTTTTTGAAACATGATCAACTTGAAATCTTTTTCACAAAACTTAACCAAATGCATTCTTTGAACTGATTTTTAATGAGGAAATAAAGAAAAAGAAAAGAAGCCTTATTTTCTCCCCAAATAACCAATTTTTATTATTACCTTGACACATCAAAACTGAGTTTTGAAAAGAACCTTGCTATGTGAAAGACTATCTGATGCAAGAGGAATTTTCAGAAAACCAAGGTCAAAAACAAATTTTTACTAAAAATATAGAAAAGCATAAAGAAATAAGTTTGGGAGAGTTTTTCATGAATACGAAGGCTGAGTATGAGAATCTTAGAGTAGTCAATGCAAAAAGGTTACCAAAATACACTACAAAAGAGTCAAAATGTTATGAGCTAGCCATATTGACCCAAATCATTAAACTGAACCTGTTCTAGTAGTGCATTTGGTTTGAAAGAAAAGAAAAGCATCAAAATGCTAAAGAAAAGAAAGAAAAAAGAAGAAAAGAAAATCAAACCAAAGAAAAAAGTATGCATAAGGAGGTCAGTGAGGAGGGCAATACATGCTACAAGTCTTGAAAAGTAGTGTCAAGTGCAGATGCACTCAAGTGCTTCTGCACCGTACAAAAAGTTCAGTGCTTCTGCACTTCACAAAAATACCAAGTGCAACTGCACCTTGGTGCTTTTGCACCAAAAGAACCACAAAAAAATTAAATAGTGCATTGACTCAACATTTTTGAAATACTCAATCAAAGCCCTTAGTTGTTCTTAAAACCCCCCAAGTCTTGAGGATGTTGTTAGTCTTGTCTATATTTTGAAACATCGATCTTTGATTTGACCAAACGTGATCTAAAATTTTCCAAAAGTTAAAGAGAAATTTTTTTCACTTAGTTTTGGAGCTGATTGGATCTCAGTGGGGCACACACTCACGCAAATAAGTTTTAACAAACCTTTGATGTTTGGGAATTCAAAGGCACAAACACAAAATATTCTGAAAAATGAAATTCATCAAAATGCAAAATCATTCTTGAAAAGATATAAGCTGATCTGTTCTTCTTAAATGAAAATCTTACTTATGTTTTCTTTTTATCATTACTTGAGGACAAGCAATGGTTTAAGTTTGGGGGTGTGATAACTCCATTTTATATAGAGTTATTCATACATTTAATCATAACTAATTGCTTGAAACCAAAGTATAAAGTGTGTTATATGTAATAGTATTAATCAAATAACAACATTCTAGGTTTCATAAAGAATTATGTGATGATTTAAGCGTTTTGTATATATATATTGGTATGTTTGATGTGTTTGTTCAGTTTACCTACAGTTGATGCGTCTGCACAAAGATGCTTCTGCACCAAGGTGCATCTACACTAAGGTGCTTCTGCACCATCCTGCGCTGAAGGTTTATAACCCCACAATGGAAGCACCTCAATTCATACCACTGCACCAAAACTTCTATGACATCATGCTTTGTCATAAATCACATGGAGGCACATGCCCACATGCATAAGGAGGCGCCCACCATAAACATCATCATGAAAGGTTACTCATCTAAATGACACATGGCCTTACACAATTGGACCGCTCTTTAAGGAAATGTGCTGGACTCAATCTCCACCTTTAAAGATCAGAAAAGTAACCATGGTTAAGCCTCCTTAGGTTAACTTGGTTTTCAAGCAAACCCTCAAGTGAAGGAAATCTCCAAGGCAATAAAAAGGCTCCCACTTCTCACTTGAAGATATATCCCATTTCATACATTTTACTTCCATTTCACATAGATTTTAGTAGTTTCAGTTTTTTGTATTTTATTTCTCTTTTTAGTAGTTAATTGTAAGAAGGTAAGGAGGGAATTGACAACTTCTTCCTTCACTTCTTCATAGTTAGACGAAGGAATCAGTGCATCTGCATCTAGTGCTCCTGCACCAATCAGAATCTCATGCAAAGGGACTTCAATCTGTGTAACTTCTACCTTATTGATTTCATTTATATTATACATATTATTATGCTCTTTGCAGATTCTCTCTATTATATAATGTCCAATATGAGCTAAATTCCTTTAGTTGAGATGTTCCTAACTTTATAATGAACTTTTGAGTAAGTTAATGTGCTTTCTAGTGTTGCACGCATTTTGGGTCTTGTGTTATACTACATCCATATTATTTTAAGGTTGATCACTTAGAATAAGTAGAGTTATATTCACAGACATGGTTTATAATTAGAAATCAAGACTAATAGGGGTAAGTGTTTTAGTAAAGGCTTTATTAACTTGTGTAAGAAAGAAAACTTTGTTAAAACCATGTTAAGTCCTAGACATAGGATAACATAGTCCTTAGGGTGATACAGTGGGTACTTCAAAGGCATGAGTGAACTTATTTAGCAAGGCCAGACATGGGAAGCTTGTAATGAAACTCTGAAGAAAGTAGCTGAAAAGCACACACTCATGCAGCTGCACTCAATGCTGCTGCACCTTGGTGCTTCTACACCACTTGAAAGCATAGAAACTCTCAAAAGAACATTATTTAGTAAAGACATCTCAACTAACATTCTCAACTGAATTCCTTCATATTTGCATTCTGTTTTACTTAAACATAAAAACCCCAAATTTGTGAGTAGTATAGTAGCACTTATTTATATCTCTCTAAGCATACAAGAGTTAATCCAATCCCTGTGGGTTCGACCTTTCTTATCATTATATTACTTGTGTGACTGTGTATACTTGCACATATTTCACCACACCAAGTTTTTGGCGCCGTTGTCGGGGATTGCCATTAAGTTTTCTTGTTTTAGATTTATAAATTTGTGTTTTATTATTCTGGTAGTTTGTTTCTTAGTGCAGATGCACTAGCTTATGCACAGGGCCAGAACACCAGAATTTGCATTAGATCCTGAGATAGAGAGAAGGTTCAGGAAGTTGCTTAAGATTCAGAAGCAAAGCTGCAGAATTACAATGTCTCATGATAGTGAAGAGGAGAGATCCAGACCAGGCTCAAGTGGAGGGTCAGTCAGAGGTGATCCAGGCTCACACCATGAAACTGAGGAAGATCACCGAGAGCAATTCATCAACATGGGACCAATAGGTATGATTAATGATAGAAATAGACCCATGAGAGATTATGCTATGTTTAATCATCAAAATATGCAAACAAGTATAGCTAGACCTCATATTGATGCTGTGCATTTTGAATTTAAACCCATGTTGTTCCAAATGCTACAAACAATTGGTCAATTTGGTGGATCCATCCATGAGGATCCCCATGAGCATTTAAAACAATTTTTAGAAGTATGTAGTAACTTTATTCTTCCTGGTGTTACTGAAGATGCATTTAGACCTAAGCTATTTTCATATTCTTTGAAAGATAGGGCTAAATCTTGGTTAAATTCAATGGAGCCCAATTCTATTCATTCATTGAATGAAATGGCTGAAAAGTTTTTAACAAAATATTTTTCACCCATCAAAAATGCCAGGATGAGAAATGATATTACATCTTTTAAACAAAAGGAATTTGAATCATTGTTTGAAGCATGGGAAAGATGGAAAGATCTTTTGAGAAAATGTCCACACCATGGTCTGCCTATCATCATTCAAATGGAAACTTTTTATAATGGTTTAGAACCCCAAACCAGAATAATGCTAGATGCATCATCTGGGGTGTGTTATTAAACTTATCTTATAATGAAGCATGTGAATTGATTGATAGAATTGCAACAAATAACTCTAGTTGGCCTACTGAGAGGGTAAGTACCCAAAGGAAACCATCAGGGGTACATGGAATTAGTAATGTATCAGCCCTATCTGCTCAGTTAGCCTCACTGACAAACTTATTCAAAAACTTCACTTCATCCAGTGCATCTGCACCTAGTGCAACTGCACAAACAGAAAACACTGCAGCAGCCATAGAACAAGCCCCTCCAAGTAATACAAGTTGTGTGTATTGTGGAGGAGGTCACTTGTATGAGGAATGTCCTAGCAACCCTGTCTCTGTCAATTATGTATGATACAATAGAAATAACAACCCTTACTCAAACACCTATAACCCTGGCTGGAAGAACCACCCAAATTTCAGATGGAACAATACTGGTGCATCTGCACCAACCACACCACCAGGATTCCAATACTGGTGTAAATAGTAGATTTATTTATATGTGTATTCGGCCCGGGCCCGTTAGGTTTTCATATAGTATAGCCTATTTAAACTCATTAATGCTTGTACTCTTTACAGTTAATAAGATGGAACTACAACTGCTCTGTAGTCACAGACGCAGGCAAACATTGGTCGAACTGCGTGACCAATATCGTCTCTCTATTCTTCGTCTCTATTTAACATGGTATCAAAAGCCTATGATCACTGGGCCTGAAAACCTAGCTGTTGCGCCGTCACGCTATTGAACCCTAGCTGTCCCGTTGATTGTTCATCCTCAACGGCCCTAGGTGCTACGAAAGTCATACAGTCCCTTTCAGCCGTACGCCATCACTGTTCATCCCGTACGGAAGTCACTGTTTATCCGTACGGCGTTACTGTTCATTCGTACGGCGGTCACTGTTTATCCGTACGGCGTTACTGTTCATTCGCGCGCCAGTCACTATCCGTACGGTGTTACTATTCATTCCGTACCACACCTTTCTACTGCTCCTCTCTGATTGTGGTTAGCCTTCCCATTATTGTCAAAGATGAGTTCAACTTCAGAAAAGGACAAAAACAAATCTGAATCGACAGGTAAGAGTCTCGTGTCTTATGCTTTCTCCAGCAATCCCTCTATAACAACGGAGAAACTCAATGGTGATAATTATTTGAATTGGTCTGCCTCTGTCAAAATGTGGTTTATGGGACAAAGGCTTTTAGATCACCTCACTTAGAATTCTACAGATATTGGTAACAATTTGCGTGAAGATTGGGAACAAGCAGATTAGTGTTATTCATAATTTAGCCACCCTTCAGATGACAGAAGATAACATCATGACATATGCTAATAAAGCCCAGTCAGCAGCAAATGAGTTCAAGCTCCTTGTGACTGACAATGACCCGAAGAAGATGCTTGAAAAACTAGATAATGTGTGTATGATCTATGTTCTTCATGGTCTCCATCAAAAGTATGAGTCAGTACAGAGCAACATTCTTTCTGCATCAGACATTCCCTCAATAGAGGATCTTATCAGGCGTCTCATACGTCTTCCTGGATTGGAAGGAACTGGAGGGAATGGATCTCAGACTAACATAGAATCTTCTGCTCTTGTTTCTAATTTTGCAGGTCGTGGGGGACGCGGTCGTGGTCGTGGGGGTGGTCGAGGAGGTCGTGTCGTAGGACGTCCTGAGTGCACTTATTGTAAGAAACTTGGTCATACTGAAGACAAGTGTTATTCCCTTCATGACTTTCCAGATAAACCAGTAAATGTGACTCAGGTTAATGATTATGAACAGAGAAGCACTAAACAAAATGTTCTTTCTGATGAGGAGTATAAGGCATTCCTGCAGTATAAGACTTCCCAGGCTTCATCATCAACAACAGTTGCTCATTCTGGTAATTCTACAATCTGTTTCTCTCAATCATCACCGGTTGACTCCTGGATTATGGACACTGAAGCTTCCGATTGCGTGGCTGGTAATCCATCTCTTTTATCCAAAATATCCCAACCTAACACCCCACATTATATCACCGTTGCCGACGGATCAAAAGTTAAAGCTAGTGGCATTGGTAAAGCCACTCCTCTTCCATCCTTACCCCTTGACAATGTTCTTCTTGTTCCCAATTACCCATTTAATTTAATTTCAGTTAGTCGTCTGACTCGAAGCCTAAAATGTTCTGTAACTTTTGATGATGATTATTTTGTTATACAGGACCGGAGTACGAAGTGAACGATTGGTACAGAATATGAGTCACATGGACTTTACTACCTCCAGCCCATCCATCCTTCATCTACAATTGCCTCCACTTCTACTACAGAGTCCCCCAGTCTTCTTCATCGTCGGTTAGGTCATCCAAGTCTCAAGAAGTTCAAAGTTATGGTTCCTCATTTGTCTCATCTACAGTCATTAGATTGTGAGTCTTGTCAGCTTGGGAAACATGTTTGCTCTTCCTTCCCTAGCAGTACTCAGTCTCAAGCTCGTTCTCCTTTTGATGTTCTTCACTCAGATGTATGGGGACCGAGTCGAGTCACTTCAGTTGTAGGACATAGATATTTTGTCACTTTTATTGATGAGTTTTCTAGATGTACGTGGATCTACCTACTTAAGGATAGATCTGGATTTCTTGGTGTTTTTCAAAATTTCTTTAAGAAAATCAAAAATCAATTTGGTTGTTCTATTCGCACTTTACGCAGTGATAATGCGAAAGAATATTTTTCTACTTCATTTAATTCTTTTATGGTTGAAAATGGCGTCATACATCAATCATCTTTTCCCCATACCCCACAACAAAATGGGATTGCTGAACATAAGAACCATCATATAATTGAAATAGCACGTACCTTACTTATTCATGCTAATGTTCCTTTGAAGATTTGGGGGGATGCTGTCCTCACTGCAGGACACTTGATTAATAGAATGCCATCCTCTGCTATCCAGAATAGGGTTCCTCATTCCATATTGTTTCCCGATGAGTCCTTGTTCCGTATCTCTCCTCGAGTCTTCGGATCCACTTGTTTTATTCATGATCTTACTCCGGGACTTGATAAATTGTCTGCTCGTGCAGTTAAGTGTGTCTTCCTTGGCTATTCAAGAGTTCAAAAAGGATATCGATGCTACTGTCCCTCCTCACATCGCTTCTACATGTCTGCTGATGTCACCTTCTTTGAGGATGCTCCCTTCTTTGCATCTCCCATTGAGTTTGAGTCTGTCTCTCAAGTATTACCTATTCCTAACCTTGTCTCGGTAGTTCCTCTCCCACCCATCATTGACCAGATAGATCACCCCTCTCCTAGGGAAATTCCTAGTCCTTCTAGTCCCCCTCCCTTGCAAACTTATCAACACTGTGCTCGTCTCCCTCCTGTCGACCCACCTCCTACCGAAGATCCTAGTGACTCATCTCCTGCCCCGGTTCCCTCTTCTACTCCGGATCCGCCTCCCGAGTCAGAAGACCCTCCTATTGCAGTGCGTAAAGGTACACGTTCCACCTGTAACCCTCATCCTATTTATAATTTCCTCAGCTATCACCACTTATCACCTTCGCATTATACATTTGTCTCTGCTATTTCTTCCATCACCATTCCTAAGTCCACGCAGGAAGCTCTTTCTCATTCAGGTTGGAGACAAGCTATGATTGATGAGATGACAGCCTTAGAATCTAACCAGACATGGACTCTTGTGCCGCCTCCTCCTGGTAAATCTATTGTTGGGTGTCGTTGGGTATATACTGTCAAAGTTGGTCCAGACGGGAGTATTGATCGTCTGAAAGCACACCTCGTTGCTAAGGGCTATACTCAGGTTTTTTGCCTTGATTACAGTGATACTTTCTCACCGGTGGCTAAAATGGCTTCTGTTCGTCTATTCCTTTCTGTGGTTGCAATGCGACATTGGCCATTGTATCAACTAGACATCAAGAATGCGTTTCTCCATGGAGATCTAGAAGAAGTTTATCTGGAGCAACCACCTGGTTTTGTTGTTCAGGGGGAGTGTCGTGGGTATGTTTGTCGACTTCACAAAGCCTTGTATGGTCTTAAACAATCCCCTCGAGCATGGTTTGGGAGATTCAGTAGTGTTGTTTAAGAGTATGGCATGATTCGGAGTGAAGCTGTCCACTCTGTCTTTTATAAGTTCTCCTCTCACAAATGTATTTATCTGGTTGTCTATGTCGATGATATTGTTATTACAGGTAATGATCATGATGGGATTGCAGGACTTAAACAACATCTAGTCCACCACTTTCAGGTCAAAGATCTTGGAAAGTTATGTTACTTTCTTGGCATTGAGGTAGCTCATTCTAAGGCAGGGATTGTTATTTCCCAGAGAAAGTAGGACTGGACAATCGGTCGGGTATACCGGTTTCGGTTTGAAAACTGGCCATCCAAAGAAAACCGAGCAACATTAAAACAAGTCCATTTCCGACCGTTTGAAGTGGCGGTTCCGGCAGGTGCGGTTTCGGTGGGTGACGGTTTTGGCGGTTGGGTAGGTTCGGTTAAGCTTATTAATGCAGTGATCGAACTTCTTTTCTTTTTCTTCTTCGTTCATCTCTCTTCCTTGCTTCTGCATGTTCTTAAGTTTCTCCCTTCTGCATTTTTTACCGTCACGGTGGTGGAATTGGACATAGTGTTGGAAATAATGAAAGAGAAAGTTTGGAAATTTGGAAGGATGTGTTTACGTGTCCAATATTTGAAGGCTTGTTTCTTCTCTCTCATCATGATGCCATATGCCACTTGAGAGAAATATTAATTAAATAAACACATACACACATTGAGCAATGGTGAAACTAAATGAGAGAGAAATAGAATTGTGAACTGCGAGGCTACAAAATGGAGAGAGGATTGAAAAAGTGGTGTAAAATAAAAGAATTGAAAAGCTAGTAAAAGAAAAGAAGGAAAAGGCAGTACAGTAAAGCTGTACGTGTTCCCAATAAAGCTGATATGCATTCATTATTTTGCTGAGGCAATACAGTACTACTACTCGGTTTGGGCTGGATTTCGATGGTTTCTGGCTTTTAAAACCGAAACCGCCCATTACAAGCCATATGAAACTGCTTTATATGACCCGTCACCCGTGAACCGATTTCAACCCACCCGTTCTCCCTTTTCATTTCGGATTTAACGGGTTGCGGGTCGGTCAAACATTTTTGTCCACCCCTAAGAGAAAGTATGCTTTGGATATTTTAGAAGAAACCAAAATGCTGGATTGCAAGCCAATTGACTCTCCTATGGATCCTAATGTCAAGATCCTACCAGATCAGGGGGAGCCATTTTCAGATCCAGGAAAGTATAGGAGACTAGTTGGAAAGTTAAATTACTTGACCATGATGAGGCCAGATATTTCATATGCTGTTACTGTGGTGAGTCAATTCCTAAATTCTCCTTGTGACAGTCATTGGGATGCCGTTGTTAGAATCCTGAGGTATATCAAGGGAGCTCTTGGAAAATGTCTTGTTTACACGGATAGAGGTGATTCAAATATTGTCGCTTACACAGATGCTGATTGGGCTGGTTGCCCCTTTGATAGAAGGTCCACATCTGGGTATTGTGTTCTTATTGGTGGAAATCTAATTTCATGGAAAAGTAAAAAGCAAAATGTTGTTGTCAGATCCTATGCTGAGGCTGAATATCGAGCTATGGTGCTTACCACTCAGGAGCTCACGTGGCCGAAACATCTTCTCCAAGAGTTGCGTTTTTGTAAAATAGGCACTATGAGTCTTGTAACGCCCAAATATTTAATTAAATAATTTAATTAAATATTTAGGTATTCAATTATTTTATTTATTTATTTATTTATTTGAATTGGTGTAATTATATTAGCATTTGATTAAGGGGTGTGTAATTGAATATTAGGGGATGGAGTTAGTGATCGGGCTTAAGCTGGAGGAAGCCCGCGATCCAAGCCCAAGGTGTATGCGCATGAGGGGAGTGTGGTGAGGGTTGGAGCATTGCGCATTTTTGAAAGGAAAAAGAAAGAAAGACTTGCGAAATAGAGAGAGGAGAGGAGAGAAAGGGTTTCGGCGCTCAAGGGAGAGGAGGGAGAAGAGGAATTGCGAATCCAAGGAAGGAGAAGAAAAGCTGTGGTTTCTTGGTGTTCCCGTGGAGAGATCATCATCTTCGGAAAATCTAAGGTAAGGGTGGGTCTTGCTTTATAATAGGGTTTATAATGGGATGTATGTGGGGGTTTAAGATTTATACCGTTCTCCTTATGATTTTGATGTTGTTTGTGGTGTATGAATGTATTGATGATGATTTGTAAAGATTGGGTGTTTTGATGATGGTTATTAAGAAATTGGTGTTTTGATGTTGTCATGGTCGTACATGAGGTGTTTGATAAATTTGGTTGCGTCGTTGTTCAAGTCCTAGACGCCACGGGCGCCATTGTTGTTGCCATGTCATGTGTTGTTGTTGAGATTCTGGGTCTGGGCGCCTCCCTGGGCGCATTGGTGTTGCTATGTTGCGTTGTTGTTGCTGTCTTGGCGCAGGGGCGCCATGGGCGCAGGTTCCCTGTGCCTGGGCGCCAAGGGCTCCTAATTTTGGCTGCCAGTGTTGCGTTCCTAAGTTGTGTTTCCGTATAATTATGTTGCCTGGATGTCATTGTGCTGAGTTTTGGTTGCTAGGTTGCGTATTCTGAAATGTCACTGGGATCCCCTCCCCTGGGCGCCAGGATCCCCTTCCTGCGCCAGTTTCTGTGTTGCTGGGCGCCAGGATCCCCTTCCTGCGCCAGTTCCTGTTGCTGGCCAATTTCCAGCGTGTTCCCTGCTAGGCGCCCAGTGCCTGGGCGCCATTTTCAGGATGTTGCCCAAATGTTCCCCGGTTTTGTTTTTGACATATCTTTTGACTCGGGTGTCCGTATCATGTTTGAATTATAAGTGAAATTGTTACCAATTGTTGACGTTATTTGAAGTAAATGTAGTATCCCTTTTTGGATGTATCAACAAAAATGATTTTTAAACTCTGATAATTTTTATTATAAATTGCCGGGTAGAAATGGGGTGTTACATTAGTGGTATCAGAGCAGTTCGGTCTGCCGGCCAAGTTGTCCAGTCTTAGTGTCTTTTGACAATTAAGAGTTGTTAGATTAGTTCTAATTGTTGTTTGTGCTGCAGTGTTAAGTTGTAATGGCTGGAAGGAACGACGCTGCTCTTGTTGCTGCTTTGCAAGCTATGGCGCAGGCTGTAGGGAACCAGCAGAATGATGGTGAAAATGCTGGGACTCGCAGTCTGGCTACCTTCCAGAGGGAGAAGCCGCCTACCTTTAAGGGCAAGTATGATCCTGATGGTGCGCTTGCGTGGTTGAAGGAAACGGAAAGGATTTTCCGTGTCATGGATTGTACTGAAGCTCAGAAGGTCAGGTATGGTACTCATATGCTGGCAGAAGAAGCTGATGACTGGTGGTTGGAGGTTAGGCAGAGGTTGGAGACTGCTAATGAAGAAATCACTTGGGCTGTATTCCGTAGGGAATTTTTAAGAAAGTATTTTCCAGAAGATGTCAAGGGCAAAAAGGAGATTGAGTTCCTTGAGCTGAAGCTAGGAAACCTGTTTGTGACCGAATATGCGGCTAAGTTCACTGAATTGGCCAAATTTTATCCGCATTACACTGATGCTATTGCTGAGTTCTCCAAGTGCATCAAGTTTGAAAATGGGTTGAGGGCTGAAATTAAGAAGGCTATTGGGTACCAGAAGATACGTGTATTCTCTGATTTGATTGACAGTTGTAGAATTTTTGAAGAAGACAGTAGTGCTCACTCTAAATTTATGAGGGAGCGGAGGGGTAAGTTTCAGAGCCGTAATAAGCCATATGAGGTTCCTGCTGGCAAAGATAAACAGAGATCTGCTGATGGTAAGAAGTCTAGTGGGGGAGATGCTCCTGCTAACCTTGTGTGTTTTAAGTGTGGTAAACCCGGTCATAAGAGCTACGGATGCAAGTCGGAAGCGAGAATGTGCTTCCGTTGTGGTAAAGAGGGTCATTTGGCGTCTGAGTGTGAGCGCAAGGATATTCTCTGTTTCAACTGTGGTGAAGGTGGGCACATTAGTACTAAGTGTCCTAAGCCGAAGAAGGAGAGGTTCAGTGGGAAAGTGTTCGCTTTGGCGGGTGAGGAGTCTTCTGAGGGTGATGGACTTATTAGAGGTACGTGTCTCATTAATGGTACTCCTCTAAGATCTATTATTGATACTGGTGCTACCCACTGTTTTATTGCTGCTGAATGTTGTAAGAAGTTGAATCTTGTTTTGTCTGCTATGAATGGAGAAATGGTAGTCGATACTCCAGCTAAGGGGCGGTAACCACTTCTCTAGTATGTTCTCAGTGTCCCTTGTCGATCTTCGACAGAGACTTTGTTGTGGACTTAGTTTGTTTGCCGTTGAGCGGGTTAGATGTGATTTTGGGTATGAACTGGTTAGAGCATAACCATGTTCATATTAATTGTAGTAACAAGTCGGTGAGTTTTGGAGTTGATGATTCTGGTCTGTTATCCGCTAGTCAGTTGCGGAAGTTGATGAAGGAAGAAGTTCAGCTATTTTCGCTAGTGGCCTCGTTATCTGTTGAGAGTCAAGCCATTATTGAAGGATTGCAGGTGGTGTGTGAGTTTCCCGAAGTGTTCCCTGATGAGATTCCGAGTGTTCCGCCGGAGAGGGAAGTTGAATTTGCTATTGATCTTGTACCTGGTACCAGACCTGTTTCTATGGCACCATACAGGATGTCTGCATCTGAATTGTGTGAATTGAAGAAGCAACTTGAGGACCTGCTTGAAAAGAAGTTCGTAAGGCCGAGTGTGTCACCGTGGGGAGCTCCTGTGTTGTTGGTAAAGAAGAAGGATGGAAGTATGAGGCTCTGTGTTGATTATAGGCAGTTGAACAAAGTGACAATTAAGAATAAGTATTCGCTTCCGAGGATTGATGATTTGATGGACCAGTTGGTGGGTGCTAAGGTGTTTAGCAAGATTGATCTGCGTTCGGGTTATCATCAAATTAAGGTGAAAGACGAAGATATTCAGAAGACGGCCTTCAGAACTAGATATGGACACTATGAGTATTCTGTGATGCCGTTTGGTGTTACCAACGCGCCGGGAGTATTTATGGAATACATGAATCGTATTTTCCATACTTACTTGGATCGGTTCGTGGTGGTGTTTATTGATGATATTCTGGTGTATTCTAAGACAGAAGAAGAACACGCAGAGCATTTGAGAGTAGTGCTGGAAGTGTTGAAGGAAAAGAAGTTGTATGCGAAGTTGTCTAAATGTGAGTTCTGGCTGAATGAGGTGAGTTTCCTTGGGAATGTTATTTCTGGTAGTGGTATTGCTGTGGATCCGGCCAAGGTAGATGCTGTGTTGCAATGGGAGAGCCCGAAGTCAGCTACTGAGATTAAAAGCTTTTTGGGGTTGGCTGGTTTGTTCATCGAAGGTTTCTCTAAGCTAGCCCTTCCGTTGACTCAGTTGACTTGTAAGGGAAAGACTTTTGTTTGGGATGCTCGGTGTGAGGAGAGCTTCAATGAGTTGAAGAAGAGGTTGACAACGTCTCCTATTTTGACTTTGCCCGTTCCGGACCAACCGTTTGTGGTGTATTGTGATGCTTCCAAGATGGGTTTGGGAGGTGTGCTTATGCAGGATGGTAAGGTAGTAGCTTATGCGTCTAGACAGTTGAGGACCCATGAGAGAAACTACCCTACGCATGATTTGGAGCTAGCTGCAATTGTCTTTGTGTTGAAGATCTGGAGGCACTATCTTTATGGTACTAGGTTTGAGGTGTTTAGCGACCATAAGAGCTTGAAGTACTTGTTTGATCAGAAGGAGTTGAATATGAGACAGAGACGTTGGTTAGAATTGTTGAAGGACTATGATTTCGGCTTGAACTATCACCCAGGCAAGGCTAATGTCGTGGCTGATGCTTTAAGTCGAAAGACCTTGCATATGTCGGCAATGATGGTTAAGGAGTTGGAGTTGATCGAACAATTCCGAGACATGAGTTTAGTTTGTGAAGTAACACCTCAGAGTGTTAAGTTGGGAATGTTGAAGATTGGCAATGACTTTTTGGCTAGTATCAGAGAGGCTCAAAAGTCAGGTGTTAAACTAGTAGACCTGATGGTTGAGAATGATCAAGCTGAGAACGGGGATTTCAGGTTGGATTCCCAGGGTGTATTGAGATTCAGGGATAGGATTTGTATTCCTGATGATGCAGAGATGAAGAGAGTGATTCTTGAGGAGAGTCATAGAAGTAAGTTGAGTATTCATCCGGGGGCTACAAAGATGTACCAACATCTGAAGAAGTTGTTTTGGTGGCCGGGGATGAAGCGGGATGTGGCACAGTTTGCATGAGAAGTTGGGATCAAAGTTTGCATGAGAAGTTGGGATCAAAGTTGAGATTGAGTTCAGCCTATCATCCTCAGACAGATGGTCAGTCATAGAGGACTATTCAGTCATTGGAGGATTTGTTGAGAGCTTGTGTTCTGGAGCAAGGAGGTTCGTGGGATTCCTACCTTCCTTTGATAGAGTTCACATACAACAACAGCTACCATTCTAGTATTGGGATGGCACCTTTCGAAGCGTTGTATGGTCGGAAGTGTAGAACCCCATTGTGTTGGTATGAGTCTGGTGAGAGTGTGGTGCTTGGACCGGAAATTGTTCGTGAGACAACTGAGAAGGTTAAGTTGATCCGTGAAAAGATGAAAGCGTCGCAGAGTCGACAAAAGAGTTACCATGATAACCGGAGGAAGGATTTAGAGTTCCAAGCGGGTGAGTGTAACGCCCAAATATTTAATTAAATAATTTAATTAAATATTTAGGTATTCAATTATTTTATTTATTTATTTATTTGAATTGGTGTAATTATATTAGCATTTGATTAAGGGGTGTGTAAATGAATATTAGGGGATGGAGTTAGTGATCGGGCTTAAGCTGGAGGAAGCCCGCGATCCAAGCCCAAGGTGTATGCGCATGAGGGGAGTGTGGTGAGGGTTGGAGCATTGCGCATTTTTGAAAGGCAAAAGAAAGAAAGACTTGTGAAATAGAGAGAGGAGAGGAGAGAAAGGGTTTCGGCGCTCAAGGGAGAGGAGGGAGAAGAGGAATTGCGAATCCAAGGAAGGAGAAGAGAAGCTGTGGTTTCTTGGTGTTCCCGTGGAGAGATCATCATCTTCGGAAAATCTAAGGTAAGGGTGGGTCTTGCTTTATAATAGGGTTTATAATGGGATGTATGTGGGGGTTAAAGATTTATACCGTTCTCCGTATGATTTTGATGTTGATTGTGGTGTATGAATGTATTGATGATGATTTGTAAAGATTGGGTGTTTTGATGATGATTATTAAGAAATTGGTGTTTTAATGTTGTCATGGTCGTACATGAGGTGTTTGATAAATTTGGTTGCGTCGTTGTTCAAGTCCTAGGCGCCATGGGCGCCATCATTGTTGCCATGTCATGTGTTGTTGTTGAGATTCTGGGTCTGGGCGCCTTCCTGGGCGCATTGGTGTTGCTATGTTGCGTTGTTGTTGCTGTCCTGGCGCAGGGGCGCCATGGGCGCAGGTTCCCTGTGCCTGGGCGCCAAGGGCGCCTAATTTTGGCTGCCCGTGTTGCGTTCCTAAGTTGTGTTTTCGTATAGTTATGTTGCCTGGATGTCATTGGTGCTGAGTTTTGGTTGCTAGGTTGCGTATTCTGAAATGTCACTGGGATCCCCTCCCCTGGGCGCCAGGATCCCCTGCCTGCGCCAGTTTCTGTGTTGCTGGGCGCCGGGATCCCCTTCCTACGCCAGTTTCTATGTTGTTGGGCGCCAGGATCCCCTTCCTGCGCCAGTTTCTGTGTTGCTGTGTTGTTGGGCGCCAGAATCCCCTTCCTGCGCCAGTTCCTGTTGCTGGCAAGTTTCCAGCGTGTTCCCTGCTAGGCGCCCAGGCACTGGGCGCCATTTTCAGGATGTTGCCCAAATGTTCCCCGGTTTTGTTTTTGACATATCTTTTGACTCGGGTGTCCGTTTTAAGTGTTTCAAAGTGCGTTGTGAAGCTCATTCAGTTTCCTACTGGTATATTTTATTTTAAGGTAAAAATTATTATTTTTCTGATGGTTTCTGGGCGCCTCAAGTGGCTGTCCCCAGTATAAATATGTTGTCGTAAAATTATGTACTGTGTTGTGTTGTGAGTTGCCGCTGGGCGCCAATCTTGTGCTGCCATGTTGATGTTAATGACGATGGGTCTAATGACCAAATGATAATGACGTTGTTAATGATGATGGGCCTAATGGCCAAATGATGATGATGATATGGATGATGTTGTTGTTGTGATGACTTTAATCTGTTGGATTGTTCATGAAGTCACATGCATTACATATGCATATATATTGACGATGTAAGGTTTCGGCCTTCGAGCTATTGACGATGATGATGCTCAAATATTGACGATGTGCCCAATGGCAAATTTATTGACGATGATGGTACCACATGCATATGCCCCATGTGGGTTGCATTTCATACATTTATTCATATCATTGGTGATATTACCATAGTTGCTATATGTGGTTGTTATAGAGGTATATATGTTGATATTGTTGCGATATATATATATATATATATATATATATATATATATATATATAAAGATGGATGTTGTTGTTATATGTGATTGATGTAGTTCATTACTCTGGCATATTGCCTATTATGAACTTTATTATACTGTTTGAGACTCACCCCTTATGTTGATTATTACCTACAGGTAACCGTATGTGAAGGCTTATAATCCTTCATCCCTTGAGTCAGTCGTTGCTCTGATACGTAGCACCTGGGGGGCGAACACTAGCTATTAGTTGTTATTTTACATGACACTATTGGATAATTTGTATTGATGTTGTTACGACAATGTTTTGAAACTGTTTCCTTTTATCCCGCTGCGTGATGACGAAGTCCTTGTTATGTGGACTAAACCGTTTATTTTTGAGGATTTGCCCCACTTGTTATGTGCCACGTATCATGTTTGAATTATAAGTGAAATTGTTACCAATTGTTGACGTTATTTGAAGTAAATGTAGCATCCCTTTTTGGATGTATCAACAAAAATGATTTTTATACTCTGATAATTTTTATTATTAAATTGCCGGGTAGAAATGGGGTGTTACAAGTCTCATCTGTGATAATCAAGAAGCCCTACATATTGCTTCCAATCTCGTCTTTCATGAGCGAACCAAACACATTGAAGTTGATTGTCACTTTGTTCGTGAGAAAATTGTGTCCGACGACATTGCTACTTCATTTGTTGGTTCTAATGATCAATTGGCAGACATCTTCACAAAAGCTCTTCGAGGACCAAGGATAACTTACATATGTGACAAGCTGGATAACTTACATATGTGACCAAGGATAACTTACATATGTAACAAGCTGGATGCCTACAATCTATACGCTCCAGCTTGAAGGGGAGTGTTGAGATGTGGTGTAAATAGTAGATTTATTTATATGTGTATTCGGCCCAGGCCCGTTAGGTTTTCATATAGTATAGCCTATTTAAACTCATTAGTGCTTGTACTCTTTACACAACAACATATACAGTTAATAAGACGGAACTACAGCTGCTCTGTAGTCGCAGACGCAGGCAAACATTGGCCGAACTGCGTGACCAATATCGCCTCTCTATTCTTCGTCTCTATTTAACAGTCCAAAAATTTGAATAACTGATTTATCATTTTTAAAAGATAAATCCATTTAAAATCGAATTTAATGCGTCACAAATTTACCTTTTTGATGGGTAAATCAGACGGCCAAAAAAGTGACATTCAAACTGAGAATTGAACAACAAACTGAGAGGTGTAATAAATGAGAGGGGTATTTTGGAGATATTGAAAATGGTGGGGGTATAAGGTCCATTGGCGGGGTACAAAAAATGGGACCCAAAATAAAAATATAGATTTCTCTCATTATTTCAATTTTGAGCCATGCTTTTCCCAACCTCCTAAATGGGACTCAACACACACCACATAACCTCCTAAATCCCTAAACTAGCCCTAACTTAAAAACACTTCATCTCCCACTCTCCCTCCCCAACCCCTTCACATCCCCGTCACTCTCACTCCCGAACCCTAAACACCCCCCCTTAACCGAACTCTCTCACTCTCACTCTCACGCTCCTCCATTCGCACTCTCACTTCTCTCACTGTCTCCCACCCTCGCGTTTCTTAGTTACTCACTTCTCTCACTAAACTCTCATATTCTGATTAGCATTGCGTTTTATTTTTGTTTATCGCATGGATCGGTTGCAGGCAACCAAACCAATTTGGGGACGATGACACATTTAAAAGGTTTGGTTGAGGGCTACAGAACCCGTTCGGTTGAGGGCAACCGAACCAGTTAAAAATGTGACAAAAGAGGGTGTTTGGCAAAAATTGTAGTTTCAACAGGTACGACAGTGCTGATCCGAACTGGTTTGGTTGCCTGTCCTTGAACTCATTAAAATCTGGAAAAAAAAGACGGACACGCTTGAAACATTTCGCTTCATTAAGGGTATTCTGGTACTTTCACTGTGTTTAGGGGTGTGTGGTGAGTAGAAGGGGAGTTGGGAAAAGGATTTTTTTTTGTACCCCCATCAACTCTCATCTACCCCCATCATCCCTTTGAAAATACCAAAATACCCTTAAAATTTTGATAAAATTACAAAACATTTACCATTTCTCACTTGCATCCGTTTGACCAGAAATTTTCTAGAGATTATCGGATTTACCCTTCAGAGCTATATCCGATTTCCCATCGGATTTAGGCATCGGATCTACGTACTTCCGATCCCCAAGCGACAGCGCAAACAGTAAGTCCGATTTAGCTAAATCTGATTCTCACATCGTATTTACCTATATCTGATTTCCCATCGGATATAGGTAGATCCGCTTTGATTTTTATTTTTTTAAAAATTTCTTTTTTCAGTGTCAAACAGGTATCGAGGGGAGTCCTCGTCTTGGGCATCGCCAGATGCTCCGAGTACACGCACCCGCCACAGGATTGCGGGACATGCGTCTGCCCGCCATAGGCGACAGCAGCAGTATCAGCAGGTGGAGGAGGCCCCTGACTATCAGTATGAGGAGGGCCAACAGGGGCATCCTCTTGATGAGGATTCTATGTCTGAGGGCCATTCTATGGCTGAGGGCCATTCTATGGCTGAGCAGGAGTATTATCAGCACCAGTATCAGCAGCAGCAGTATCAGCAGTACCAGGAGGAGCCCTACCATCAGCCTCAGCAGCATGAGGAGCAGCATGAGCTATTCACTGGGCTAGGATCTCATGTATGTTCTATTATATTGAGAGACCCGGTAAGTTTCATTTATTTACGTAGCTTTCTTAGTTTAATTGATTTACATAGCCTTATTTTTTTAATTTTTTATTTTTTTATAATGCAGACATATGAGCGTAAATTGAAGGTTACCAACCATGGTAACAAGCTGGCTCAGAGATTGCTTGCTTTTTCCCAAAACCACCAGTTATGGGCCTTTATCACAGGTTCCGGATTAGCCCCCCTCGTCTCGACCGGGCACACAAAGGTGGACCATGAGCTGATGTCTGCTTTTGTTGAGAGGGGGCACTCAGAGACATCGTCATTTCACCTACCATTTGGTGAAATGACGATTACTTTGGATGATGTCTCCTATTTGCTGCATCTACCCATTACAGGGAACTACTTCAGAGCCCCACCTACCTCGGTCACCACTGATCAGGCCATCCACCTAGCACATGTTTATCTAGGTGTGACTATGGAGGAGGCGGGGATGGAGTGTCGAGCTTCATCTGGCCCGTATTACTGTTTTGAGTGGCTGCAGGAAATTGTTACTAGAGGGTCCATAGAGAATGACATGCGTCCTGCTGTCAGGGCCTTTATCCTTTTGATCCTGAGCTGGTCCATCTTCACGGTCAAGACCGGCGACAGGGCTGAGGCTAAGTGGCTGCTGCTACTTGAGGATGTCAGTGTAGCTAGAGTGGGATCATATGCATGGGGGGCAGCAGGGCTTGCTTTCATGTATGACCAGCTGAACTACTCCTGCTTGGACCAGGTGCATCAGTTAGGAGGGTATGCGACCCTCTTACAGGTAATAATTTTAAGTTAACTTTTTCCGGGTTTGGTTAAATTTCTGTTAAACAGTTTTTAATTCACCATGTTGTTTATCTTCTTTTTTTCAGAGCTGGATTTTATGGTATTTCCCTCAGCTGGTGGAGAGGAGGAGTGGATTGCGGACTGGAGCACTGTGTGGGCGATGGAGGAAGAAGAAGACAGATGGAGTGAAGCTGGGGGTATACAGGCAGAGGATTGTGTGAAGACCACACCTAACATTAACACGCCAACCCCGAAGACGTATTGTACAAGTAGCTCTCAATGTAAACAGACAGCTTCTTCTCTTAGACCCGAAAACTCTAGAATCATTAGACCACTTCCCTTGCTTCTCGCAACCAAATATAATGTTATCTCTAGAACCCCTTTTACCTCCAGCTTTGTCAGATCTTACGATGATAACCACAACTCCAATACGCCTCCCAACCGTGTTAGCCCACTCTTCAACATCCTGGCGTGTAGAAAAAATCTACAAAATAGAAAAAATAGATAAATGTTGCGTACTTAATTAATTAAATATCTACCAAACTTTAATCAAGAAAATTGGTTTGAAAAATATACCCTCTCCATCCAGAATGCCTCTGTAGTGTCTACCACGAAAGAAACGACCTGCGACTCTGTATGCACAATACCTGTTTCAAAATAGAACAACAGTTATAAAGTAAATAATTAAAAAAAAACAAAGCGGATTTACGTGCCTTCAAACGTAAATCTGCTTTGTATTTTTTACAAATCGGATATACCCTCATCCAGGTATATCCGATTTGTTAAACGATAAAGGCGGATTTAGGTAAGTTCGATTGCGCATCGGATTTAGCTAAATCCGATTTATTAATATTTTGCCTTCTGTTCTGAATTAAATTGTCAAATCGGATTTATCTGTCAGTTTGATAGATCCGATTTGACTTATGCGTGGAATTTTAAGTATTTAAAGCTAATCGGATTTACCTTCCATTTAGGTAAATCCGATTTCCAGATTAAGTGGTCCCCCACCAGAGAATCTTCCAAAAGTCAATTTTTGTAATTTATGTCAGGGGTATTTTTGGGATTACGATTTTGGGTGGGGGTACATGAAACCTGATGGGGGTATAAAAAAAAACCTTGGGAAAAACACGGTCCTTCACTACGAACTACGAAGCGCATCCAACAAAGGCCATTACTTTCCCCACACCCCCTCCTACTCTTTCACACCCCCTAACTTCTAAAAACCCTAAAATACCCTCAACTTAAAAAAAAACACACACACTCACACCCTCACACCCTCACACCCCTCCTTCCTCTCACTTTCCCTTTCACTCTCCCTCTCATTCGAACCCTATCTTTCACTCTCCCTCTCACTCAACTTCTCACAACTCACTCAATCTCACCCAATCTCCCACTCAATCTTCTCCACAAACACTCTCAAGACCACCTGGGTTTTGTTCGCCTCCTCTCACTCTCTCTAATCGTTCCATTTTTATTCAGGTAACCCTCTCTCCCTTCTGTACATTTGGGTTTTTTTTCCTGTGCATCTGCTGTGTTCGCATGACCTCATGCGAACACGTGAAAACGAAGGTGTTCGAATGAGGTCATGCGAACACCGTTCGAATGAGGCCATGCGAACACCTGTTCGAATGGGGTTGTTCTGTTCGAATGGGGTTGTTCGAACAGGTGCGAATGATTCTGTTCGAACAGGTGCGAATGATGCTGTTCGAACAGGTGTGACAGTATTGTTTCTGTTATTTTGCTGGTTATGTTGCTTAATTGGTTTAATGGTTGTTGTTTCAGATATGGTGAGGCATCGTGGCGGTAGTTCGCAACAGCCGGAGCGTAGGCCACCCCCGACGGCTTCCGAACGCAAACGGAGGCAAGATGGAGCTGAACCTTCCCGGAGGGGTAGGCGTAGGGACAGATTAGACGTCCCTCCTCCCCCACCGGAGGTTGATGATATTGGCCGGGATATTGAGCGTGATGCTCAATTTCCGGCATATGAGCTGGCCGGCCCTTCTGGTCATGCACATGAGGAGGTTGGTGCTCAACATGAGGAGGATGTTGAGCCTCAGGAGCCTGCTGCTGCTCCTAGGGCTACATTCCCATTCCCTGGTGGACCTGTTGATGGTTCTGTCTTGCCCACATACGAGTCTCATATTTTGACTGAGTTCTATGCTGGCCGGGTAAGTTATTGTTATATAATAGCGTGTTGTCAATTTTGTTTCTTATTTTGTTGAACATATTGGCTTATTGTGCCTGTGTCATTTGTCAATGCAGGTTCGGCCGGACATAACTACGATTCCACATGGACCGGTTAACCTTGTGGTCCATGCTAGGATCAGGGAGACTCTTATCCTATCGGGGTTGTTCCCTCTCATAGGACTTGGTTTTCCCCTCACTCACAAGGGGCTGCTGAACGCATTTATAGAGCGTTGGCAGTCGGATACATCATCATTCCACCTTCCTGTGGGTGAGATGTCTATCACCCTTGATGATGTATCCCAGCTGCTACACATCCCCATCACGGGCCAGTTCTATGACATGCCTGACTGGACTTCGTGGCAGGGAGAGCAGCTGCTGATTGACTATTTGGGGGCCACCCCCCAAGATGCCGCTGAACAGACTTCTGCGCGAGGGTTGTCAGTTGGTCTTGTATGGCTGAGGGATCATGTCTACCACCCAGCCATAGCTGAGCAGAGGTGGCATCATGCTGCTAGGGCCTATTTGCTCTATCTTTTGGGCTGCACATTGTTCGCAGACAAGTCAGGAAGCAAGGTTAAGCTTGGCTACGTAGGTATGCTTCTTGATTTGAACAATGTTGGAGACTACTGCTGGGGGGCAATGGCCCTTTTCCATCTTTATGATCAGCTGAAGGATGCTTCAAGAAAGAAGACGAAGAAGATGGCTGGTCATATGGCTCTACTACAGGTATAAAACTTACTCTTTTTTTTAGGAGGAGGATCGTCAATGTGTATCAGAGGAGGGGGCGCAACACCCAGTAGGATGATGTCTTAGGGGGGGATATTTGTTTGGAACTTTTGTATAATTTAACTACTTTTTATATTATTAAGTATTTTTCTGATGTCATCTACTTAATTTGGCGCAAATTTATTGCCTTTTTATTACAAACCATAACCATACATGAAATACGAAAGACATGAAATACGAAAGACATAAAACCAACATAAGCAAACAACTAACTAAGAAACTAGTGTTTCGGTAGTCCCTGTTCCAGAAGATAAATGACCTCTTCTGGAGTGTGTATTGTGTCCACGTACAACTCTAAGACTTGTCGCCCCATCGGAAGTGTAGCATGATATTCCATCATGGTCCCAACGTCGTCATCGTTGCGGATCTCCATAACTGAAAAATAGCTAGTCCCGTAATCAAGACGGTTGTACTTTCGGTAACGTATACGCTCCACGTCTTTACGCCACGCTCCCTCTGGACGAATCTTCCTCTCAGCCTTTTCCTTCAGTTGGGCGAATGTGATGTCCTTACTCATCCTGCAGAATACATGGTTAGGACAACGAAACACAACACCATGTTCGTCGGTGGTGACAGTCCCATGGTGATGAAGGGCCGTTAGGAATTTGTCGTTTGAGTACTGGGTTGGGCACAATTGCCATTCCATTTCAGCTTGGTTGTAGCTGTCAAGAGGGAGAGTAGGTTTTGGTGAAGAAGCAGATTAGGGTTTGGTGAAGAAGGTCTGAGGATGTGAACCCCCTTTTATAATAGGCATGGTGAAATGTCAGCCGTTGATTTCATTTTTAGATCACAAATCTGAGCCGTTTAAATTTTATCCGTTCAGACACATTTTCCAAAGGGATTGACATCCACTCCTTTATCTGACACACATTTGACTGATTGTAAGCCGTTGATCAAAACTGTCGGTGGAATCTGAGTCGTCCAATATCTGTCGCTCTGCAACACTGGTTCGAACAGCCTCATGCGAACATATTCGCATGACCCCCATTCGAACACCTGTTCGCATGACCCCATTCGAACAGGTGAAAAAACACCCAAGAGGGTGTGTCCCCATATTTAACACACGCGAATGGCCGCGTGCGAACCTGTTCGAAGGCCCGTGTTCAAACAGGTGAAAATTCGTAAAAAAAAGAGGTTTGGCCTGGCCTTTTGGTCATTTCACACCCTTATGGGGTGTGTTTCGAGTAGGAGGAGGTGTGGGAAAAGCAAACGCCCCAACAAAACCAAGACCAAAAGAGGCCCGCATGGCCCAAAGGCAAAACGGCCAAAGCAGCACATGATAGACCATAAACGTACATGCCGCACTGTAGCAAAGCTACGAGATCTATAGTCTATAGTACTACTACTAAAAGTAGATAAAACTTATAGATATCCTCTGATGTCAACAAAATAAAGTAGATACCCTCTTGAGACACAACACAAGTACAAACTGCAAAGACCAGATCTAGGGTTCCACTCACAAAATCAGAAAAACTCATCTTCAACGAACACCACAGCTTTTCATCGTCTCTACAATTTACATACTTGCACTTTCATCGTCAAGTCACCACCGCCATGGAAGACCCTCTGCAAATACACCACCAGGGGTGAACGAAGCATCTTTCTTCAATTAATTTTTATGGAGTTTTGCTTTGGCTGAGGGACCTCTCTCTCTCTCTCTGCGCAATTTGCATTCCACTCGTCAATTTTTCCTCTTTTCTCTCCTCAAACTAAGGTTCATCTCTCTCTACTCTGTTCTGTCTCATGAGCCTTTGCGATTACGATTTTGATCTAACAATTTTCCCTTTGTTTGAATTCTCCTTGTGTGTTATCTCGAGGCTAGAGTTTTGGCTATGTCTTCATCAGAAACTCCACTCTTCAATTCCTTCGTGATAGATCATGCATCGACAAGGTTGAAGTTCTTCTTCCTCTTCTTTTTATTTTCTCATTATTGTATTCTATGTTCTCTGCTATCAAGATGCTGCCATTGAACTTGGTAAAGATTTGGTATCTACTATTTCAATACTCTTTCATTCATACATGTCCATTAGTCTTCCATGTCAGTTTCTTGCATCAGATTTTCTTCGTAGTTCATACCTTACCTATAATAAGTGTAAAGTGTATGTTTGGGCCAAACACGCCCTAAGCTTGAGATAATGTTTGTATTCAAGGTAATTAGATTAAGAACTTTGGTGTTGAAGCACGTATGGAAGACATTAGGAGCTGCTTATGATTGGCAACATTTTAGATAATAGATACTGGTTGAATGCCCTTTTTCATTATCTTATTGTTTGGATTTTCAAATTTCTTGTTACAGATGTTGCCGTGTCTTCATATCCTGATATTATGGCTTCTTTAGATGCTGTTTGTGTGATTAACTTATAGGTGTCTTAATCTAGATAGATGATCCTGAGATCATCACATTTCAAACAAAAAGTTCACGCAAAGGAAAAATTCAGATGAACAAAGGAACTGTGCTTTTTCAGTGGTAGTGCAGTTAGGAGTAGTATGTTGTATACATTTCGACACTCTTTTCAATAATCTTTCATTCATACATTTCGACACTCTTTTCCTTCATTTACTTCATGTTCGTATCGTCTTCCATGTCAGTTTCTTGCATCAAGTTTTCTTCTTAATTCATACCTTACCTAAGGCGATAATAAGTGTATGTTTGCGCCAAACACCCCCTAAGCTTGAGGCGTCTGTGCTCAAGGTAATTAGACTAAAAACTTTGGTGTTCAAGCATGTATGGAATATTCAGTTGTGGACTTGTGGTTATAGCAACAAGAGGATGTAAAACAGGAGATAGGGTCCGTTGGGATTGGCTTATGTTTAAGCTTATGAAAAATAGCTTATGCAAATAAATAAGCTTTTATGTATTCTTCATAAATTTGTCTAGGTAGTTTAAGAAAAAATAGCTTATGAATATACAATTTCTGTTAGTGAGAACCTCTGTAGTTAATAGCGGTGGTAGCTGCCGCAATCGCGGTGGTTTGGTGCCACACAATACACTGTTGCGGGAGGAGCGGAGGAATCGTGGATCGTAGTGGGTCATTTCGCGGTCATTTTGCGAAGAAGACACACAGGAATTTTTTTGAAATTTCCAATTTGCCCTTATTTTAAAACGCGTAAAGACAATTATACCCTCAAAACCTTAACTGCTTCAATATTTATTAAAAGCTTTTCACTTTTTAACCGTGGGTGAATTTATTTTAACCTAATTTAACCTAATAACTCTCAACCTTCCCTGATGCGCAGTAAGATTTTCAAGAATGTTTCCTCTTCTCTTTGACTTTTCCTTCTCCCTCGACCTTTCCCCTTTTCCATTCTTCTCTGTTACGTGACCTTTCTTTTTCTCTGTTTTGATTGAAGACCTTTCTCCTCCATCTCTGCAACTCTTCAACATAGTAGCTCCACCTTTGTGCGACCTTTCCTTTTCTTTATGCGCGGCTTTTCCTCTCCTCTTTGCGCAACTACACACTCCTCGTTCTCCGCACCCTGTACTTTACAGTTTTTCTCTGCACCCTAAACTTCAAGGTAGCAGCCGTAGCGCTACCCACTATAGCGTTTTGGGAGTCTTCCGCTACTCTATTTGCTATTGACTACATAGGTGGGAACCTATGAATTAACATGAAAGCTTATTTATTTGTATATGCTGTTTTTCATAAGCTTAAGTGCATGTTTGGATGCACGGTGGAGGCATCAAACGCACGGTAAGGGGTTGGTTTGGCCGTGATTTCTCGCGGCAATCCTGAAGCTACAAATTGGAGCTTGTGTGGACGTGCGGCGGCGGTGAGACAATTGTGCAACCAAACATGCACTAAAAATAAGCCAATCTAAACGGGCCCATAGTGGCAAACCCCCTAGACATGTTTGAAAGATGAATACAATGAGAGTTGGTTATGGTGGTGACATTTTTGATACCGGTTGAATACGCTTTTTCATTATTTTATTGTTTGGATTTTCTAATTTCTTACGTGTGTTGTTGCATCTTCATATCTTGATATTCTGACTTTTTTAGATGCTGATTGTGTGATAATCTTGTAACTGTGTTACTACTCTAGATAGATGATCCTGAGATCATCACATTTCAAACGAAAAGTCCACCCAAAGGAAAAATCCGGATGAACAAAGGAGCTGTGCTTTTTCAGTGGCAGTGCAGTTAGGAGTAGCATATTGTCTACATGTGTTGTTTAGCCAGAAAGTTGAACCTTATTCAAAGGTACTAGAACTTGCTGATAACATGTACTCTGTCATTTGACTAGTGCAGTTAGGAGTAGCATATTGTCTACATGTGCTTTTTCAGTGGCAGTGCAGTTAGGAGTAGCATATTGTCTACATGTGTTGTTTAGCCAGAAAGTTGAACCTTATTCAAAGGTACTAGAACTTGCTGATAACATGTACTCTGTCATTTGACTAGTTATGATTTTTTTTCGGCAAAATTGCTCTCGAGGTCCTTTAACTTAATTTTAAATTTCGATTTAGTTTTTTAAGTTTTTTTTCATAGAAGTCCTTTAAGTCTTTTTGGTATAAACCGTCTGCGCGCAACTGCAGAGACTAATTCCACGAAGTTATCCTTTTTTCTCAATTTCTATTTAACTCTGTTAAAAAAAATTACATGAGGCTGTTGGGCGCTTATTGGCTATAACGGGCTTACATGGCAGTTCCAGATAGATTTTTTAGTTTTTGATTAAATTTTTTATTAAAAATTCCAAAATTAAAATTAATTTAAAATTATCAACATATTCCTCTTCAACTGCACAGAAAATTCCAGATTTGAAATTTAGAAAGCAAAAACTGACTCCATATCTGGGGATGTATTTCTAATCATCTTTCTATTTCTTCCCCATTTCATCTTTTTTCTCTTTTCCTAGTAAGCTACAAAAAGTTCCTCTGCGTTTTTTTTCAAACCCTAAATCTCGACCACAATTAATATCGTTTCCAACACTTCACATTTCGTTCCATGCCTTTTTCCTCTGTCATGCACTCTCTGCTAACTGTCTTCTCGGTAGGCCAACTCATGGTTAGGTAGCTAGCTCCTGCAAATTTTGCAGTTATACCCATAATCTTATCCTAAACATGAATATTGTTGGTTAATTTGAGAATGTGAAGACAAAGGAAAATAAAAGAAGAAACGACATGCTGTTATGCTAAACATTTTAAATGCCAAATCAACGACCCTTCTGGTACGGTTTGCTAAACACATTGTAACACCAAATTGCTCCTTGGATAGGGCTTTGTAACTCTTCCATGGACGAAGAGTTTCTGTAGCTCATCCATCTTAACCCTAGATCTGCAATTTGCTCCTTTTGGGTTTTTGTGTTTATCAATTTTTAATTGCAGATCTAGAATTTTGCTGGACAGTTGCATAGATGATGATGATTTTAAATTAGTTTTATATGTATTTCTTTATTTCTTTACTTTTAAAAAGTAAATAAAAATTTGTCAAAAAAAAAGTAAATAAATTAAATAATTTAAAAGTCTACGTGGAAATGACATGTCATTACTTGTAAAGCCAAATCGGCGTTTTAACAGCCACATGGGCTTTCTGTAATGAAGTTAAACGGAAACTTAAGGGCAATACTGTATACCCTTTGAAACATAAAAGACTAATTTGGAAAAAACCTAAAGGACTAAATCTAAATTTGAAATTAAGTTAAGGCACTCCTGGAGCAATTTTGCCTTTCTTTTCTTATGTGGGAACTTCACTGATGATGTCAACACCATTCTATGTTGTTGAAATCATCAGTTTCCTTGAAGCTAGGTTTCTCTTGCATATATGTTGGGGATTGGGAAACGTTACTTCAGTGACATGTTCGATGTTGTCTTGTGTGGATTGCTATGAAGAGGAACAATGTTATGCATTGTCTAACAGAATAACGGTTCTCCTATATAACTTAATTGATTTATCCCATTTGAAGGTCTGTTTTCTTTTTCTTAAATATTCATTGTTTATGTAGTTTCTGCTGCATAAGTTTACGGTGACATTATATGATAGACCATATAACGCTAGTCACTCTTGGAAATAAACAATGATTCTATCATGCCAATATTTTCACGTCCTTATCACAAATTTCAATCTTGGTTTTACAATGCTTTCTTATTATGCCTACAAGTAACTATTGCCATAAAAAAAATCCTGTTTTTGTTCATGGAAATACAAAGCTGTATCACTCTTTTGAGTTTAGTTATGCATAAATTACAAGAGAGGAAAGTAGACATCACCTCAGCCTTCCAACCATGAGCCTTTGATAAGCGTGTTGATAGCAATATACCTTCTAAACAGTTTTTTCTTTATACATGGAATTAAAAATTTCCAAGACCAAAAATTCTTTCATGACATATGCGTGCAAATTTCATTGCATTACAGCAGGTCCATGTATGATGTTGGGCTAACCAAGTAAGGCTGCTTGGACTTTTTAAATAGTTCTCTAAAGACATGTTTGATAGATGAATACATTAGGAGCTGGTTATGGTTGATGACATTTTAGATACTGGTTGAATGCCCTTTTTCATTATTTTATTGTTTGGATTTTCTTATTTCTTGTTACAGATGTTGCTGTGTCTTCATATCCTGATATTATGGCTTCTTTAGACGCTGATTGTGTGATAACTTATAGGTGTCTTCTTTTTTTTTTTGAAAAAAGGTGAATACTTACTCTAGATAGATGAAATTGAGATCATCACATTTCAAACGAAAAGTCTACGCAAAGGAAAAATCCAAATGAACAATGGAGCTGTGCCTGTGCTTTTTCAGTGGTAGTGCAATTTGGAGTGGCATCTATATGCGTTGTGTATCCAGAAAGTAGAACCTAATTCGAAGGTACTAAAATTTGCTGATAACATCTACTTTGTCATTTGACTACTTATGATTTTTTTTCTGCGTGGGAACGGCACTGATGATATCAACACCATTTTGTGTTATTGAAATCAACAGCTTCCTTGAAGCTAAGTTTCTCTTACAAAATGGTTTTCAAATTAGTCAAAAAAGAAATTACTATATAATCTAAATAATGACCAATAATTATATAGCAAGCAAAAACAAAGAAACCCTTATAAAACGAGAGGGAGAGGGAGAGGGAGAGGGAGAGGGAGAGGGAGAGAGAGAGAGAGAGAGGGTCTCTAAAAAAAGTTTGAAGTTCAAAAATTCTTGTAGGAATATATTCCTAAAAAAAGTTTGAAGTCTTTTTTCCAAGAAGCACCAGTGTGGAATTGGACTATTTGGAAATTTTCTAAACGTGTAACCTTTGTATGAACTATGAAGTATGAACTATTACTCTAATTGTCTTGAAGTTTAGTCAAATTGATTTGAAAACATATTGTCTTCAATCTAAGTGAAAAGCTTTTGAAAATTATATTATACTACCAACATATCACTTCAAAATGGTACTTTATATATTTCTTTTAATTTATTTTAAAAAATTTAAAAAAGAGTTGACAGTGTCATACAATAGTTTACACGATATTGTTGTCCATATTAACAATAAAGCTCTGCTTCAAATACTATATCATTTGATAGTTTAACGTGGTTTGACAACCAAATCACACTTGATGTTCCAGTAAGCAAATTATCTATAAAGTCATGATACAGTAAAATGCCACTAGTTATTATACACTTTTAAACCTGTAGGTCTAAGTGCAATTTCAAGGACTGTCTTTTGATGACGCACTGCTTGATTTATTTTTCCAAATCCAGCATCACACCAACCCACTCCATGTGAATTTTGGATAATCCAGTATTTAGTTATTTCTTCTTTCTTCGTTCTCTCTCCAAAACCCACCAATAAAACAGCATGCATCTTTTCTTTGTCATATCCCGATGCTTCATTGGGTCCATGATAAATATCATCCTAAAATTACATAATTATATTAAAAAACTTTGAATCAAAAGTTAATCCAATTTTCTATTAAATCTGAACATACTTTTTGCAGTTCTTGAAGTTCACGGGACCAGTACACTGAGGCTATCAGTGGTTGCTTCTTCAACGCTTCTTCTATTCGTCGAGTGTCAGTTTGTGGGATAAAAGTTTCAATTCTTAAACATATCTAAATAAATTGATAAATAAACAAAATGAAATCGTATCTATAAGAAATAATAAATAAGACATGATATAAATGAAAAAAAATAGTGAAAAAAAGTTATACCTGTCGCGTGTAATTACATGCAGTGAATATACCCGTGTATGGACATGTCGCATCCAAAATACAGCCATTGTTAATAATCCAAGTCAATGTTTTACAAATAGGAACACCCTTGTTGTCTTGTCCAATATCCATGACGAGGTTGTTATACAAATCTTGAGGCGACAATAAGATATGCTTCCCGGTGTTGATGCAATATAATGCTTCTAATCCCGCACAGACAGCAAAAGCAAAACAAGAATCTGGAATTATATTGTTAGATGGTTAGTTTTAAATCATAATTATTTAAAGAACTTCGTATCCATTGGTTGTTGCATGCCACGTTGAAACTAGATATGCTAACTTTAATGTGTTTTAATAGCATAATCAATGCATGCTTTTATATTTTGTTCGGTGTTGAAAGTGGGACTTGATATCACGAGTTTTATCATTGTTTTCAAATATTTTTCTATGACCTATTTGATAACTTATATCAAGTTTGTGAGGATCATTTAATTGGCTTCCATCTTTATTGGCCTGCAAATCTACTATTAGATTTTGCACTTTCTTTGGCTCTACTCATTTTCTAAAAATCTAAAAAGCAAAGCACCATTTCTAGTCATCCTATGAAGGTGAGTAGATGGCAATGGAAAATACAACTTGTAGAATTGAATGAACCGTACACTTTTTATGGTTCGAATCATCCCATTAATTCCATCTTTTTCAAAAAAAAAGATGGCTCACAATTCTACCTTTCATGAGTGCACTAAACACATTGAAATAAACTCATCTATTGCATGTTCTCCCAACTTTTGTAAGAGTATATAGTTAGCATTGACCTAAGGTCACTTATGTAATTTCATATTAGCTGTATAGACTGTTCCTACTGTAAACAGAGTTAGTAACTCTGATACTCTCGGTTAATAGTTAGTCAAGACTGTGCACAGGTTAAGCTTGTAAGTGCACAGGATAAGTCACTGGTATATAAACCAGTTCTGTAACTGAATTTAGATCAAGAAATAGAAATGAAGAAATTTGTCATTCACTCTCTCTTAGTTTTCTTTTAGATTTCAGGCAAGTTTAAGAAGAAGCCTCAGGCTGAATCTCTTTCCATCAACATGACGCACACTGCCTCTGGCTCTCCTGCGCAGAACGCAGAATCTCCGTCAACGACGCCTGGTAATACCGTTCCTAACCCTAATTCTGATGCTGTTAATAATTCTTTTGGTAACAACTCGTTCAATGGAGGCTTTCGTGGTGGCTGTGGTGGCCGTGGCAGGTTTGGCCATGTCCAATGTCAAGTCTGTTTTAAATTTGGACACCTTGCTGCCATGTGTTATCATCGTTTTAATCAGCACTTCCAAGCACCAATTCCCAATGAATTCCAAGGCTATCCTCCTAACTCATATGCAACCCTTGCTCCCAATCGATATGGCTATGCTTACCCTCCACCTCTCTATCAAAACACCTGGTCAAGACCTCAGTTTGCTCCTAGACCCTCACCACACCTACACAACAACAACAACAACATCCTTACAATCAAACACACATGACCACTGCTGCTCAACCTACAGCAACTCAAAACCAGCTACCTTGGGCCCCTGACACAGCTGCATCCCTTCACACCACCCTCCAATCTCAGAATATTCATCAACAGTCTCCCTTTGAGGGACCAGATCAGATATATATAGGAAACGGCCAAGGTTTGCCTGTTAAAACCTGTGGCTCTTCTACTTTTTCATCTCCTATTAATCCTCAAGTCTCATTAGTGTTAAATAAGTTAATTCATGTCCCTAATATAACCAAAAATTTGCTTAGTGTGAGTCGTTTTGCTGCTGACAATAATGTCTACTTCCAATTTCATGCTAAGGATTGTCTTGTGTTTTCCCAGGACAATGATGAACTTCTTCTTCATGGTCCTGTACGTGCTGATGGCCTCTATGAGTTTGCTCCATTTCAGTTTCATCACATGTCACGGAATTCTTCTAATACCGTCACAGATACTGTACAACCTGCTGCTGCAGTGAACAATAAAATTCTTAGTCCTGATAGTTTCAATTCAGTAGTACAACCATCTGTTAATGCTGTAATTTCCCCCTCCCCTAGTCTTAGGACCATATGGCACTTAAGATTAGGTCACCCCAATCATACTTCTATGAATGCTGTTTTCTCTAAATGTAACATTTCTCTATCAAATAAAGATGTTTCAGAATTTTGTGCTGCTTGTTGTATGGGCAAAGCCCATAGATTGTATGCTCCCCCCTCCCAAACTGTTTACACTACACCTCTTGAACTAATATATAGTGACCTCTGGGGACCTGCACCTGTTGAATCCACAAACAAAGCTCTCTACTATGTTACATTTGTAGATGCTGCAACCAGATTTACTTGGCTTTATCTATTGAAAAAGAAATCCGACACTCTAACCATGTTCAAACACTTCAAAGCTCTTGTTGAACTTCAATTTGGCCTACCCATAAAAACTGTTCAAACAGATTGGGGAGGAGAGTTTAGACCCTTCTCCACATACCTAGCTGAATTAGGCATCATTCACAGATATACTTGCCCACACACACACCACCAAAATGGGGTTGTTGAGAGAAAACACAGACACATTGTTGATCTAAGCCTATCCTTATTCAGTCATGCCTCTCTTCCACTTAAGTATTGGGATTTTGCAGTCCAAACAGCTGTCTTCCTCATTAATAGGCAACCATCTGCTCCCTTGGGTCACATTCCACCTTACACTGCCCTGTTTAAGAAAGATCCAGATTACAATTTTCTTAAAGGATTTGGTTGTGCATGCTTCCCTCTCCTAAGACCCTACAATCAGCATAAATTTGATTTCAGGTCACAAGAGTGTCTTTTCTTAGGATATTCCACCTCTCAAAAAGGGTACAAATGTCTTTCCCCCACTGGGAAACTTGTTATTTCCAAAGATGTCATCTTCAATGAGTCTAGATTTCCTTATACTGATCTGTTCTCTCCATCATCCACAAACAATGAGAAAAGAAACACTTCAATCACTCTCAGTCCTTTAACAGTGGCCTCTGTCACACCAAACCAATTGTCCACAAACACTGCTGGATCCACCAATATCTCCAATAACACCACTCCTACTGAACAATCTTCCCTCCCACCACTACCTCACAAAACATACCAATACCTCCCTCACCACCCACCACTACCTCTCCATCAAATCAACCTGACATAGCCTCTCTTACAGACCCAGTAAATCCACCCCAAAACACCCATCCCATGCAAACAAGATCAAAAACAGGTATTCCCTTACAAAAACTCCACCCCTCAGTTTTTCTCACCACAACTGAACCCAAAACAGTAAAACAAGCCCTCAAAGACCCCAACTGGCTTGCAGCAATGCAAGCTGAATACACAGCACTTCAAAACAACAAAACCTGGACCCTTGTTCTCCTTCCACCAAATAGGAAAGCTATCGGATGTAAGTGGGTATTTCGTGTAAAGGAAAACGCTGATGGTACGGTGAATAAATACAAGGCAAGGTTAGTTGCCAAGGGCTTTCACCAAGTTCAAGGATTTGATTTCCATGAAACTTTCTCACCAGTGGTCAAACCTGTAACCATCAGAGTCATTCTTACTCTTCCCTTGACATACAGTTGGCCAATTCATCAATTGGACGTCAATAATGCCTTCTTGAATGGCACATTAAATGAGGAAGTCTACATGGAACAGCCATCTGGCTTCATTGCTTCTGATCCCAGCCTTGTTTGTCGTCTTCAAAAGTCCTTATATGGACTCAAACAAGCCCCTAGACAGTGGTTTGAAAAACTGACTTCAACTCTTCTAACCCTTGGTTTCAAAAGTAGCAAATGTGATCCGTCCCTATTCATATTTCGTGCTAAGACTCTCATTGCTTACTTGCTTGTTTATGTTGATGACATTATACTTACAGGCAACTCACCTTCACTATTGAAAGTCATCACAACTAGACTTCAACATAATTTTGCTCTCAAGGAACTTGGTGATTTGGAGTACTTCTTAGGAATTGAAGTTCACAAGCAAGCCAATGGCTCTCTCTTACTCACACAGTCCAAGTATATAAGAGATCTTCTCAACAAAACAGGCATGCTAGACTCTGCTGCTATTGCCTCTCCTATGGCAACCAGTACCAAATTGTCTAAGGTTGGCTCTCCACAGTTCAAGGACCCAACAATTTATCGTTCTGTGGTTGGAGCACTTCAGTATGCTACTCTGACCAGACCTGAACTCAGCTATTATGTTAATAAGGTCTGTCAGTTCATGGCAGACCCCCTAGACACTCATTGGGCTGCAGTAAAACGTATCTTGAGATATTTAAAAGGCACAATTCACCATGGTCTCCTCCTCAGTGCAGCCAACAACCAGAAACCATTTCATCTTGCTGGATTCTGTGATGCTGACTGGGCATCTGATCCATATGACAGAAGGTCCACCTCAGGGTCAGCAATCTATTTTGGACCAAACTTTGTCTCTTGGTGGTCAATAAAACAGCCCCTTGTGGCTAGATCAAGTGCTGAAGCTGAATATAGAAGTCTAGCACACACAACATCAGAAGTCCTATGGATACAAACTCTCTTATCTGAACTACATGTCAAGACCACCTCTCCCATCATTCACTGTGACAATCAAAGTACAGTAGCTCTGGCACATAATCCAGTTCTTCATGCACGGACAAAGCACATGGAAATTGATCTATTCTTTGTAAGAGAGAAAGTTCTGGCTAAGCAACTCACAGTGTCTCACATTCCTGGTCAGTTTCTGAAAGGATTTCAACTGGGAATTGAGGAATTTTATTGAAGAATGCTCAAGAATCTGAGTTCATTACATGTATTTCAGTTTCAATGTGAAACTGTGGTAACTAATTTTCTGTTTGTGCATGACTAACTGTAAACGGAGCTATGCTAAGCTTATTTATACATTCAATTCCCTAGTCAGTTACAGAAATACCCTCCCCTTTACTTATTATCAGCATTACCCTTCCTTCTAACATATACTTTCCTAACAAGGGGACTGCTATCACTACTCCCCCCCAAGAGTTTCACCTTGTCCTCAAGGGGAAGACTTGGAAAAATTGCTTGTAGTTTCTCAGCATTTTCCCAAGAATCTTCACATGCTGGAAGGTCCTTCCATCGTGCCAAAACTTCCAAGTTGCCCTCTGCACTGTATCTGTACTGCAGGATATCCTCAACTTCTGGTTGTAACTCTCCTTCTTCTGTTAAGGCAAGTGGGATTTGTTGAGCCTCATATGTTCCTGGGACAGTTCTCTTTAGCTTACTAATATGGAATACCGGATGAATTTTACAATCCTCTGGCAGTTGTAATTTGTATGCCACTGCTCCTATTCGTTCAATCACTTGATAGGGTCCATAGAACCTAGGACTGAGTTTTTCATTCCTTCTAGTAGCTAGTGATTTCCACCTATAAGGACTAGCCTTTAAGTACACCCAGTCACCTACTTCCAATGTCAAGTCTCTCCTATGCTTATCTGCCTGTTTTTTCATACGTTGCTGTGCCACTGTCAAGTTGCTGTGCAGTTTTCCCAGTAATCCATCTCTTTGCTCATATAAATTGTTTACTTCTTCAATGTTAGATGGAATGGCAGGTCCTTTGATAATTGGACTGGGCTCTCTACCATACAACGCTTGGTATGGTGTCATGCCAATTGAACTACTAAAGTTAGTATTGAACCACAATTCTGCCCAACACATCCATTTGGGCCAGGTCTTCGGGTAGTCACCCACAAAACACCTCAAATACACTTCAAGACATCTATTTGTGACCTCAGTCTGTCCATCAGACTGTGGATGGAATGCCGTGCTATACTTCAATCTTGTTCCAGCCCTTTTGAATAATTCCTTCCAGAATTGACTCAAAATATTTTGTCACGATCTGATACAATGGCTTCAGGGAATCCATGCAGTTTAATGATCCCAGAGATGAAGATATCAGCCACATCACTAGCATTATACGGGTGTCCAAGTGATAGAAAATGGGCATATTTGGAGAGTCTATCCACCACAAGTATAGTATCTTGTTTGCCAACTCTAGGTAATCCACCAATGAAATCCATTGAAATTTCAGTCCATACCTTAGAAGGGATTGGTAATGGCTGTAGCAACCCTGCAGGCGCCAAGGTCTCGGTCTTACTGCGCTGGCACCGTTGACAGTGAGCTATAAATTGCTTAATATCTGTTTTCATGCCCTGCCAATAAAACACATTGGCTATTCTCTTGTATGTCCTGAAGAATCCAGAGTGGCCTCCTTGTAGAGAGCTGTGAAACTCAGCTAGTATGGTAGGTATCTTGGAAAATTTTCTAGGCAACACCAAACTGTTTCCCTTGTAGAGCAGCCCCTGCTTCACTGTGAATTGAGTTGTGGCAGCTTCTTTCAACACTGCCTGCTGCAGTAGTGTTTTTAATTCAGGGCACTCCCTTATTTCCTCTTCCCATGCTTCCCAGTCTGCAAGTGTAACCCTCGATATAGATGCCATGATCATCTGTCTTGAGAGTGCATCTGCCACTCTGTTTGAACTGCCAGGTTTGTATTGGATGTTGAAATCAAAGCCTAGCAATTTGGAAGTCCACTTCACTTGCTCCCCTCCAAGTAAATTCTGATCAGTGAGAAATTGTAAGCTTTGTTGATCAGTTCTCACTGTGAAAGATTGCCCCAGCAGATAGTGCCTCCATCTTTGTATTGCCAATACCATTGCCATTAATTCCCTCTCATATGCAGATTTTTGTTGAGCCCTTAGAGACAGTTTTTGACTAAAGAAGGCAATAGGTCTTTCCTCTTGCATTAATACTGCCCCCACCCCCTTGCTAGATGCATCAGTTTCAATCACAAAAGGCTTGGAGAAATCTGGCATTCTGAGTACAGGAATTGAAATCATGGCTTGTTTAAGTTGACTGAAAGCTGTTTCTGCCTCACTGTTCCAGCAGAATTGATCCTTCTTCAACAGCTCAGTTAAGGGTCTAGCAACGATGCCATAATCCTTTACAAATCTTCTATAATACCCAGTCAACCCAAGAAATCCTCTTAACCCCTTCAAGTCCTTTGGTGTAGGCCAGTTTGTCATTGCAACAACTTTTTGTGGATCAGCAGACACCCCTTCACCATTTACAATGTGCCCCAAATATTCCACACTGTGCACTGCAAAACTGCATTTCTTTTTATTGACTATCAGCTGATGTTCCTTAAGTATTCCAAACACTTCTCTTAGGTGTTTCACATGTTGTGGCAGATCCTTGCTATAGATGAGTATATCATCAAAAAAAACTAAGGCAAACTTTCTCAAAATTGGTCTTAAAACCTCATTCATTAGTGCCTGAAAGGTTGAGGGTGCGTTGGTTAATCCAAAGGGCATAACCAAATACTCATAGTGACCCTCATGTGTTCTAAAGGCTGTCTTTGGTATATCCTCCTCTTTCATCCGTATCTGATGGTAACCCGATTTTAAGTCTAGTTTAGTGAAAATAGTGGATCCAGCAAGTTCATCCAGCAGCTCATCAATCAGTGGAATAGGGAATTTATTTGGTATTGTGAGCTTATTTAATGCCCTAAAGTCCACACAAAATCTCCAACTTCCGTCCTTTTTCTTCACTAATATAATAGGGCTAGAGTAAGGGCTTGTGCTAGGTCTAATTATTCCAGTCCTCAACATGTCCGTTACTAGTTTTTCAATCTCATTTTTTTGATAGTAGGGGTATCTATAGGGTCTCAAGTTTGGGATATTGGCCCCCTCTTTAAGTACTATAGCATGGTCAATGGCTCTACTAGGTGGCAATCCTTCAGGTTCAGTAAACAGACATTCAAATTCAGTAATAAGTGCTTGTATTACCTCAGGCAGTGGTTGTTGGTCTGTTTCTGGCCCAGATAAGTCCCTGCAGTCCACTACATAGATTTCTTCAGGATTCTGCAGCTCTGCTCTAATCTGTTGTACACTCATCTCTTTCCTAGACAGTGTGGGATCACCCTTCAGACACACTGGTTCACCATTCCTCTTCCACTTGAGTGACATATCTTTGAAGTTTGCTCTTATCTCTCCCAACGTTCTCAGCCAATCCATACCTAGCACAAAATCCTCCCCATCTAGAGGAAAGACATAACAATCTACTTTGATTATGTGTCCTTGCAAACAGAGCTCTACACCCTTGCATATTCCTCTAATCCAAATCTTCTGTCCATTACCAATCTTCACCCAACAAGGTGGAATGCTATCCACTTTCCAACCCTGTTCTGTGACCAACCTCTTGGACACAAAGCTATGTGTTGCTCCACAATCCAACAATACTAACACTTCAAGAATGCCTACAATTGCTTTTAACATAAAAGAGCAATTGGATGATATACCAGCCATACTGTACAAGTGTAGACTCTTGATGGCTGCCTCACACACAATCTCTTCTTCCTCATCACTTTTCTTTTCATCTTCACCCTCTGTGATCTCTTCCACATACAACAATTTCAGGATCTTGTTCTTACAGATATGCCCAGGCACGTATTTCTCCTCACATGTGAAGCAGAGACCTTTCTTTCTTCTCTCCTCAATCTCCTTGCTCCCTACAGACTTGGTGTTGGCAGCCAGAGTTGTTTTTGCAGGTTCAGGGCCCTTACCAGTTGCTGCACTGTCAGTACTGGTCTTATACGCATTCCTTGCCCACCCTGTGCTTCGTCCACCATATCTATTCGCGGTTCCTATCTTTTCTTCAGCCAACAACGCTATTTCCATCATATCAGCCAGGTTCTTGGGTCGTTGCAACCTCGCCTCTGCTCGGATATCGTCTTTCAGACCATTGGAGAACATACCAATGAACAAGTCTTGGTCCTGTACCTTGATGTGACTCGCGATCAATTCGAATTTCTTGCGGTATTCGCGCACCGTGCCTTCTTGTTTCATATTCATCAACATTTCGAAGGCGTTAGTAATCACCGTTGATTGAAAGCGACGAAGAATCGCTTCCTTCAACCCGCTCCAGGTTTGTACTTCGCTATTCGCTTCCCACCACTGCATCCACGATAACGCCTCACCTTCCATTGCCATTAACGCTGCGTCAAGTTTTTCGTCCTCTTCAATCTTGCGCACCTTGAAGAAACGTTCCACTTTCGTCAGCCATCCCGTCGCGTCGTCTCCATTGAAGACCGGTAGGTCCACCTTGCGGAGTCGTCGCTCGCTATCGCCGTGATTTGAACGTTCTTTCGATTTTGGGTTACCGGATCCTGACGGACCCGATTCCTTCAACGACGCGAACATCGCCTTCATCTCGGCCATACTTTCTTGGAATCGGTTCTCAACCTCTTGAAATCTTCGTTCCAAAATTTCTTCAATTCTTGGATCCATCGCTGAAGATGTCGTCTTCTTCTTCGGCATTAATCCTCCCAAAATCGTGTGCTTTGATACCAGTTGAAAGGATTTCAACTGGGAATTGAGGAATTTTATTGAAGAATGCTCAAGAATCTGAGTTCATTACATGTATTTCAGTTTCAATGTGAAACTGTGGTAACTAATTTTCTGTTTGTGCATGACTAACTGTAAACGGAGCTATGCTAAGCTTATTTATACATTCAATTCCCTAGTCAGTTACAGAAATACCCTCCCCTTTACTTATTATCAGCATTACCCTTCCTTCTAACATATACTTTCCTAACAAGGGGACTGCTATCAGTTTCAGATTGCAGATGCCCTCACCAAGCCTCTCTCCACTGCCATTCTCCTTGACTGTCGCAGCAAGCCTAGGGTGTGCTCCCCAACTCACCCACCCTAAGCTTGTGGGGGTGTGTGTAAGAGTATATAGTTAGCATTGACCTAAGGTCACTTATGTAATTTCATATTAGCTGTATAGACTGTTCCTACTGTAAACAGAGTTAGTAACTCTGATACTCTCGGTTAATAGTTAGTCAAGACTGTGCACAGGTTAAGCTTGTAAGTGCACAGGATAAGTCACTGGTATATAAACCAGTTCTGTAACTGAATTTAGATCAAGAAATAGAAATGAAGAAATTTGTCATTCACTCTCTTAGTTTTCTTTTAGATTTCACACTTTTTATTTGGAAGACTCGCACAACGGCTTTGCTTCCATCTCCCTTTCTACTTTTTATTAATCATAGTTGGTAAGTTGTGTCAAATGTATTTTATTCCATTATTTTTTGTCATCGAGTTAGTCACAACTCACATTCATTATCGTTCTTTGTTAGCTCGATACCTTTCTAAGGAAGGCTGCATTAAGTTGTGAAATAGCTCAGTGATAAATTTGAGTTCCGTTTTATCAATTTCTTTGAACTAAAAATAAAATATTACTGAACCTAATTAGCATTAAATAAAAAACAACTTACTAGAGTTTCCCTGGTCTCTTACTGGGTTCAGAATGTTGGTGGTCCTCCAATTGCTTTCCTACAATATAAAGGGAACAAATGATAATTATAGTTAATGAAATAACTATAAGATGCATTGGTGTTCTTCAATGAAATATTCATAAGATGTATTAATTATAGTCAGATTGTTTTGCAAACTTCTTCTAGAAGAAGCACCGTGTTAGAACTGGTCTGTACTCTATAATTTTTACTGAATAATACTAGTAGATTTATTGAATAAAGTCTGGAAATAACTCTATCAGAATTGTGTTACAAAGAGAGCAAGGAGACAAACAAGAGAAAGTAACTGCTAGTAACCACTCACTAGCAATTAGAGAGCCCAGTCCCTCCCAAACCACCCACTTGATGAAACAATTGACCCCTTTTCCCTTGTCCCCCTCTCCCTTTTTTATTGTACTAATTATAACTGCTAATTAAGTGCCTATTGCATAATTGTTACATACTGAATAACAATTAACTACCTATTGCAGAAATAATGACTGTTGAAGTAATCAGAGAGAGAGAGGAAACAGAAAATGTGTATTGTATTAGCTAAACTGAGAGATACAGTTAGAGTCCTTTATATAGTAGGCACTCTTGTATTTGAAAATACAACAGAATCATAACTAACTGAATGCTATTCAGTTATGCAAGTAGTTTAAGTAAACTAGAGCTAATGCCTTAGACTATTACAAGAGGATTTTAAAGGTAACCGAGTTATATCTCTTACAATGACTGTATAACCAGTAACTGCCCAACACAATGATATTGCTAATACTCAGAATGTGTTTTCTTAATGAGCTTGTTGTAGATATTAATGCTTCATAGGGATTTCCGCAGGATCAAAATTAAGGAGCAACTCCAATGTAATTAATGAATTTGAGCTTGTCCATTAAAGTATTGGTCTTCAGATCACTAATACGGTTGGTATTTTGGGATTAAGGCCATTCATTCACTATCTGCCCCTTGGCCCGATCTGTTGCCAGTCTTTCTGCAGATATAAAATTTCCCACATACTCCACTTTTTTCATAACGAAACATTTGGCATAAAAATGATTCTCTCTCTCTCTCTCTCTCTCTCACACACACTCTCTGAATGGTCTAAAAGTCCTTAAGGGTTGTAAATACAATGGCTCGCTCTCACTGTAAATGAGTATGTTTAGGGTTCACCATCCCTTGAAATGTTGTAGGAGCATTTTTCAAGGAACATTTGTCAAGCCGAAAGGCAGGACAACAAATTCAAAGTGGCCTGAATGTGTCTGATACAAACAGGAAAACAGAGTAAGAACAAAACGAAATCTCTTGTATTATTTACTACAAATTCAGTGGATCTCACTGAATTTGGTATGAAAGATGTACAAGATAGAATGAAAGTAATGAAACAGAGGAATGGTGATCCTATCGCCAAGCCCCCTTCCCTGAGTTAATTCCCAATACAAGCCTGGATCCCTCTCTGCTGTAACTGACTATCTATATTGCTGTACTTTCTCTCTCCCCTCACAATAGATCCCCTCACGCCACTCCCACCTGCCACGTAGGAAGATTCTCTAACTGAATCAGGGTGTGTGAGGTGTGTGCCTTAGTGGTCCCCAAGTAATTGGTTTCCACTTCTTCCTCTCATAAATCTTTCTGAATTTCCCCTTCTGCCCCTTATTGTCAGCATTCGTATCAACACCCTCTCCTTCAAATTTCACCTTGTCCTCAAGGTGGAAATCTGGAAATAACTTTGTCATCTTGCTCAGCAACTCCCAGGAGTTCTCACAGGCAGGTGCATCTTTCCATTTCACCAGTACTTCACACTCCATAGCAGTCTCTCCCCTGACAGCAAGAATATCTTCTGGTTGTGTCAACAGCTCCATTTCTTCATTGAGACAAGCAGGAAGTGGCTGAACACTAGCATGGTCAGCAACATTTGGTTTTAATAAGGATACATGAAATACTGGATGCACTTTACTGTCTTCAGGAAGCTTCAGCTTATATGCTACTTCTCCAATCTTCTCCAACACTTCATAGGGCCCATAGAACCTAGGACTCAGCTTCTGGTTGATCCTCTTAGCTAGTTTCCGCAACTTGTACGGTTGAATTTTCAAGAACACCATATCTCCAACCTTGTAGTCTACCTCCCTCCTGTGTTTGTCAGCCTTCTGCTTCATTCTGTTCTGAGCTTGCACCAAGTGATCTTTCAAAATTTCTATCATCTCATTTCTGTCTTGTATCAGTCTTGCTACTTCTTCCAAGGGTGTGGCCTGCACATCTCCCCGTATCACAGGGGGGATCTCTGCCATACAGTGCCTTGAAAGGTGTCATTTTGGTGGATTCATGATAGTTGGTATTGTACCAAAATTTTCAGCCCAACTCAACCATTTATGCCACTGTCTAGGCTTGGTGCCAGTCATGCACCTTAAGTAAGTTTCTAGGCACCTGTTAACCACCTCTGTCTGCCCATCAGTCTGTGGGTGATAGGCAGAGCTAAATCTGAGCTTGGTTCCAGATAATTTGAACAGTTCAGTCCAGAAAGAACTAACGAATATTCGGTCTTTATCTGAAACTATGGATTCAGGGAAGCCATGTAGTTTCACCACCATCTTCAGGAACAATTCAGCAACATCTTTGGCAGTGTAAGGATGAGCTAGAGCAATGAAGTGCGCATACTTAGTGAATCTATCTACCACCACTAAGATAGTATCCATACCCCCTGCTTAGCCCCAACAAAATCCATAGAGATATCACTCCACACTTGCTTAGGGATTGGCAAGGGTTGCAGTAGTCCAGCTGGACTTAGTGTTTGATATTTGTTTCTCTGGCAAATTTCACACTTCTGTACATACTCCATGATGCATTTTCTCATTCCTTCCCAAAAGAATAATGTGGAAATTCTTTTGTAGGTTTTGAAGAAGCCAGGGTGACCTCCTATGGCTGAGTCATGAAATTCCACCAAGATAGAATCAATTCTGGAAGATCCTCTGGGAATCACTAATCTGTCTTGATAATAGAGTCTTCCATTGATCAGTTTATAACCAGGATGCTCCCCTTCTTTCACTAACAAGTCTTGTACAATCACCTTCAGCTTCTCATCATTGTTCACCTCATCTTCTATCCCATCCCATTCAGAGAATTGCACTGTAGACAAGGCAGCATACTGTAACTGTCTGGATAAGGCATCTGCTGCCTTGTTTTCTATGCCAGGCTTGTACTTGATTTCAAAATCAAACCCCAACAACTTAGATATCCACTTGTGCCGCTCTTCTCCCATCATCCTCTGGTCAGCTAGGAATTTCAAGCTTTTTTGGTCAGTATGAACAACAAAATGCCTGCCTAACAGGTAGTGCCTCCACTTTTGGATGGCAAGTACCACTGCCATCAATTCCCTCTCGTATACTGACTTACTCATGGCTCTGTCAGACAAGGTCTGACTCATATATGCTACTGGTTGGCCCCCTTGCATTAACACAGCACCCAGACCCTTCCCAGAAGCATCTGTCTCCACTACAAAAGTCTTGCTGAAATCAGGAACAGCAAGCACAGGCACCTGTGTCATGGCTGTTTTCAATTTCTCAAATGCAGTTTGTGCTTCATTATCCCATTGGAACTTGTCCTTCTTCAATTGTTGAGTTAATGGCCAAGCTATATTCCCATATCCCTCCACAAATTTCCTGTAGTACCCTGTGAGCCCCAAGAATCCTCTCAGGCTCTTCACATCTCTTGGAACAGGCCATTCCACCATGGCTTTCACCTTATTCGGGTCAGCAGACACCCCTAGTTCAGAGATAATGTGGCCCAAGTATTCAAGGCTCTTCTTGCCAAAGGAGCAGTTCTTCTTATTCACCACTAAGTCATGTTTGCTCAGTGCTTGTAATACAGTTTTCACATGTTCCACATGACTTTCTATACTCTTACTATAAATGAGTATATCATCAAAGAAAACTAAGGCAAATTTTCTCAAATAAGGGTTCAATACCTGATTCATAAGAGCTTGAAAATTGGAAGGGGCATTGGTTAAGCCAAAATGCATAACTGAGAACTCGTAATGCCCCTCATGAGTCCTAAATGCTGTCTTAGGAACATCACTCTCCTTCATGCGAATTTGATGATATCCTGACTTCAAATCCAGCTTGGAAAACACCTTAGCTCCACCCAATTCATCTAGGAGTTCATCAATCACAGGTATAGGGAATTTGTCAAGTACAATGAGCTTGTTTAGGGTACGATAATCTACACAGAATCTCCATCCTCCATCCTTCTTTCTCACCAGTATCACTGGGCTGCTGTAAGGGCTGTTACTAGGCCTTATAATTCCTGCTAGCATCATTTCTTTAACAAACTTCTCTATCTCATTCTTTTGGTAGTGAGGATACCTATAAGGTCTTATGTTAGGAATGTTGGAGCCTTCCTTGAGGATAATGGCATGATCACATCCTCTTTGAGGTGGGAGACCCGTAGGTTCTTTGAACAAGGCTTCAAATTCATTAAGAACAGCTTCCAACTCTGCATACTGTTCTGCTATTGCTTTTGTCACTGGCACTGTTTCTGGTGGTTGGTATGATAGCATATATCCTTCACCTTCATTAGTGAGGGCCTTCATCATAGCCTTCCATGAAGCTTGAGCCTTGCATAGAGCAGGATCACCCTTTAGCATCTTCCTATCTTTCCTCACACCCCAAGTCAACTCGAGTTCCTTGAAATTAGCCTTCACATTCCCCAAACTAGCCAACCAATCCATCCCTAACACCAAATCTGTCCCCCCTAATTCCATGATAAAGAAGTGCTGCTCAATCATTACTCCTTGTACACCACCTTCAAATTCTTACAAATCCCCCTGTTCTTCACCTTCTCTCCTGTCCCCAACTCCACCTCAAATTCAAAGGTATCACTCACCTCTAAATTCAAGTATTCAACCAATTTTCTTGAGATAAAATTGCTGGAGGCCCCACAATCCATCAACACCAGAATTTCAGTGTCCCCAATCTTTCCCAGGACTTTAAAAGATCTATTGGAAGTTAGTCCTTCCTTGCTCTTCAAGGAAATTTGCAACACTTTAGCAGTTAGCTCCTCTGTCTCCTCACTGGCCTCCTCATCCTCTTCATTCCCAGAGTCCTCCATCAGCACGAATTTGTAGTGTTTGAGCCTGCAAACACGGTCCCTACTCCAGGTCTCCCCACATTTGAAGCATAAGCCCTTCCTGCTTCGTTCCCTCAATTCTGCCTGGGATAAATTTCCCCCACCAGTAGCCTTCTTCTCACTAACTCCACCTTCACCAGCCTTACTACTTGAGCCCTCCTTACTTCCATCTCTCTCCCACCTTGTGAAGCCTTTAGAGTGCTTCACATTCTGTTTCTCTCCTTCACGACCCCCCTTCTTTTCTGCATTCATCAACCCTCCTTTCCTCAAGGCTATATTCTTCTCTTCTAGCAGCAGAGCTGTGTCCATTAACTCATCCAGGGTCCCAGCTGCGTGTAGCTTAAGTTCTGCTTGAATTTCCTCCTTCAAGCCATTAATGAAAATTCCCTTCAACATGACTCTCTCCATCTTCTTCAACGGAGCTGACTCTCTCAAATTTCTCTCTGTATCGCATCACAGAGCTTGTCTGTTTGATGCTCAACAATGGACCAAACGGGTTCTATACAAGACCCGGTTGGAAGCGACGAATCACCGCAGTCTTGAACTCGTCCCACGTGAGCTCATTGCTCTGTTCCTCCCACCATTGGTACTAATTTAGGGCTTTGTCTTCAAAGGCGATCACCACCGCGTCAAGCTTGTCCTCGTTGTCGACGTCGTTGAGCTTGAAGTAGCGCTCTGTTCTAACGATCCACCCATACGCGACTACTGCTGCGCGTCGTCATACTCGCGTTGTCATCGTCAGTATTAAGCACTCCTTCGCTCTCTTCAGTCGGGTCGGGTCGCGTCTTCTTGCGTCGCTGAGAATGGCGTTTGCGAGGACGTCCACTACGCGATTTGTCACGCGTAATCAGCAAATTCTTCAATTCAGCTATCTGCTGCTCAAATTTCTGCTCCATAATATCCAATCGTTTCTCCATTGCACTTCGCGTTCGCACCATAAACAACCAGAATTGGTTGCTTTGATACCAGTTGATACAAACAGGAAAACAGAGTAAGAACAAAACGAAATCTCTTGTATTATTTACTACAAATTGAGTGGATCTCACTGAATTTGGTATGAAAGATGTACAAGATAGAATGAAAGTAATGAAACAGTGGAATGGTGATCCTATCACCAAGCCCCCTTCCCTGAATTAATTCCCAATACAAGCCTGGATCCCTCTCTGCTGTAACTTATTAGGAGATAAGACTTAGTCACTATTCTGCCTATTGTACAGTACTGTTATAGACTTTAGTAACAGTTAGAATATCTGTTATAACTGTTAGATATAGACTCAATTCTGTAACAAACTAACTGTATGAGCTGTATTCAGTTAGTCATATCTCAGTGCTATATAATGCACTTGTATCACTCTTTCTATTCAATGAAAACAATTACAATTCTATGAAATTCTCTAAAGCTAACATGGTATCAAGAGCTTCTCTCTAAGCCACCACCGTGGCAATTCCTTTTCTTCTTGCCCTCGTTCTTTCTATCTTTCTCAACTATGGCGTCCATTCCACCATCACCACCGCCACCGGTGGTGGTGCAACCAATCAATACACAGCCTCCACTATCATCTTTCAATTACAAAATCTCAGTGAAATTAGACGAAAACAACTATCTAGTATGGATGCAACAGATTGAACCAGTGCTTCGTGCTCACCGATTACACAGATACTGCGTTGCACCGCAAATACCACCACAGTTTCTCAACGACGATGATCGTATCACGAACGTAGAAAATCCTGCTTACACCGCCTGGGAATTGCAAGACCAGCTGTTACTTGCGTGGCTTCAATCCTCTCTTTCACCATCGATCCTACCTACTGTGATTGGCTGCAAACACACGTTTCAGCTATGGGAGAACATCCACCAAGCCTTTCAGTCAAAAACAAAGGCTCAATCTCGTCAATTGCGCACTCAAATGCGTACAATGAAGAAAGGAACCGGTACCGTTTCTGAATTCTTGTCCAAAGTTAAACATGTCGCAGATTCTCTGTTATCAATTGGCGAATCAGTCACTGTTCAAGATCAATTGGATGCAATCTTGGAGGGATTGCCGCGTGAATATGAGTCGTTAATCACGCTCATTAATAGCAAGATTGACTGGTTTGATCTTGAAGAAGTTAAATCTTTACTCTTGGCGCACGAACAGAGGCTCGATAAACAGAAAATCCTTGAAGATGCGTCGTCTCTGAATCTCACCCAATCAACAGCCAAAGATACTCCAGAAGCGTCGCAAATACATGGGAATGCCAACGCTCAGGCCAATTTCACCAGTAACACCTCAATTTCTGGAAACCCCCAAAATTCACAAACCCTAGGTTTTGGGGGTAGAGGCAATTCGCAAAATCGCGGCCGTGGAGGACGTTTCGGTCGCCGAGGAGGACGCGGTGGAGGTCGCTCTAATGTCCAATGTCAAGTTTGCCATCGCCATGGCCATGATGCTTCATACTGTTATCATCGTTTTGATACAACATATGGTTCAAGTACTGCAGGCAATCCCTACCAATACATACGCCCTACAAATCCTGCTCCTGCTCCTTCTTGGCCACCAACCACTCTGGTTCCTGCACCACAGGCGCACTACACAGCAAACTTTACAACACATCCTACCCTGAACAACAACATGGACAGTGCTGCTACACAACACGTTACTCATTTTCCTGCAGCACCTGGTGCAGCACCACCCCCTCCACACCTAGAAAATATTTTTCTAGGGAATGGTATGAAACTTCCTGTCCAATCTATTAGTAATTTCTCTTTTCCTTCACCTACACACCCACAACACACTCTACATCTGAAAAACGTTCTTCATGTACCTACCCTAAACAAGAACTTAATTAGCATCAGTAAATTTGCAAAAGATAACAATGCCTATGTTCTTTTTTATCCTAATCATTACTTGGTTAAATCTCAGGTCAATGACCAAGTCATATTGCAAGGCAAGCTCACACCCGAGGGTCTTTATCCTCTTCATTCGAGTCCTGCTATATCAGCAAGTTCTAACAGTCTCAACTCTGCAAGTTCTATAAACTCTGTAGTTTCAAATTCTGCTTTGTATTTCAATTGGCATAATAAGCTAGGCCACCCTAGTTTAGATACAATGAATAAAGTACTTCAACATTGTAATATGTCCACATTTCAACATAATGAAAAGCATTTCTGTGTCTCTTGCTGTCTTGGTAAATCACATAGGTTACCATCTCAATTATCTCAAACTATATACAATGAACCATTAGACCTTGTATACTGTGACCTCTGGGGACCTGCCCCTATGCTATCTTCTATGGGTTTTAAGTACTACATTTCATTCATTGATGCTATGAGTAGATATACATGGATCTATTTCCTACATGACAAATCTGAAACACTTACTGTTTTTAAGCAATTTAAGGCCCTAGCAGAATTACAACTGAATAAGAAACTCAAATCTGTCCAATCTGATTGGGGGGGAGAGTTTCGACCCTTTACAAAGTTTCTAACAGATCTAGGTATTATTCATCGTGTCATTTGCCCTCAAACTCACCACCAAAATGGGGTGGTCGAAAGAAAACATCGTCACATAGTTGAAACAGGTCTGTCCTTACTGTCACACTCCTCTCTCCCTTACTTTTACTGGGACCATGCCTTCCACACTACAGTCTATCTCATCAATAGACTGCCAGCTGCTCACTCTCACAAAATTCCTCTTCAAACTCTGTTTCACAAATATCCTGACTTCAAGTTTCTCAAATCCTTTGGGTGTGCTTGCTATCCATTACTCACACCTTATAATAATCCTAAATTTCAGTTCAGGTCCAGTGAGTGTACCTTCCTTGGTTACTCCTCATCTCATCTTGGATACAAGTGTCTTGACCGTAAAACAGGGCGCATTTACATCTCTAAAGATGTTATTTTTAATGAAAACCATTTTCCTTTTCAATACAGAGTTACTGATGCTAATACTAACACATGTCAATCACCCACTGTCACACAATATAAAACTGCATTGAATGTTCTCTCTAACCCAAACACTCACACAACTAGCCCCCTCCCCTCACCCTCTCCTCTACCAAATAACTCACCATTCTCAAACCCATCACCTGGACCATCACCTTCTCCATTCAACACAGCTACACCTTTACACACACCCTTACCATCAGATGCCTCCAGTACTATAGACCCAAACTCCTCACCCTCTACATCACCTTCCCCACCACCACCACAAAACAACCATCCTATGCAAACAAGATCTAAAACAGGACATCTGAAGCCACCACTATATCCCTCACTTCATTTTACCACCACTGAACCTACCACTGTTCAACAAGCCCTAACCTCTCCTCACTGGGCTCAAGCTATGCAACAAGAGTTTGATGCCTTAACAGCCAATCATACCTGGAATCTTGTACCACTGCCAGCAGGTAAAAGAGCCATTGGCTCTAAATGGATCTTTAGAATCAAACAGAATGCTGATGGTTCAATCAATCGCTATAAAGCTCGTTTAGTCGCCAAAGGATATCTTCAAAAACATGGCCAAGACTACAATGATACATTCTCTCCGGTGGTAAAGCCAGTGACCATTAGAATCATCCTTACTCTAGCTCTTACCTACAAATGGGCTATTAGACAGCTAGACGTGAACAATGCATTTCTCCATGGTCATCTAGAGGAGGATGTCTACATGCAACAGCCACAGGGCTTCATCCAGGGTGATTCCTCACTGGTGTGTCATCTTAAAAAGGCTATCTACGGGTTAAAACAAGCTCCACGTGCGTGGTATGGAAGCTTAACAAAAACTCTGTGTTCATTTGGTTTTCAACAATCTAAGTGTGACCCCTCACTCCTTATCTACAACAATAGAGGCTGTCAACTCATGGTCCTCATCTATGTTGATGATATTTTAATCACAGGCTCATCTCTTACAGCAATCAATCTAATAATCAGCAAGCTTAACTCAGCATTCTCTCTCAAGCAACTAGGAACATTGGACTACTTTCTTGGTATTGAGTGCAGATTTACAAAATCAGGGTCCCTAACTCTCTGCCAGTCAAAGTATATACGGGATATTTTACACAAATCTGGTATGGAGGATTGTAAAGGCATCTCCACTCCTCTTCCAGCCAATTTAAAGCTTTCCAAACATGGCAGTGATTATTTTGAAGACCCACTGTTATACAGAAGCACTGTAGGTGCTCTGCAGTACGTCACTGTTACCAGACCAGAAATTGGCTTCTCAGTAAATAAAGTCTGTCAATTCATGTCACAACCTCTCACCTCCCATTGGTCAGCAGTGAAACGCATTTTAAGGTACCTGAAAGGCACAATTGACTATGGTATAACCCTACAACCTGCATCTGTCAGTCTTCCTTTAGCAATCAACGCCTATTGTGATGCAGACTGGGCATCAGACATTGATGACAGGCGCTCTACATCTGGCGCCTGCATCTACTTGGGACCTAATCTGATCACTTGGTGGTCCAAGAAACAGACCTTGGTAGCTAAATCAACAGCAGAAGCTGAGTACAGAAGTCTAGCCTTAGCTGCTTCAGAGGTTCTATGGATTCAGTCTCTACTACATGAACTAAAGGTTACAATTCCTGCACCAGTGGTATACTGTGACAACCAGAGTACAGTTGCTCTCACTCACAACCCAGTTTTGCACTCAAGGACCAAACACATGGAATTGGACATCTTCTTTGTACGTGAAAAGGTGTTAAACAAATCCCTGATTGTCAGCTATGTACCTGCACAGACACAGATTGCAGATATCTTGACAAAGTCTCTCAGCAAAAAGAACTTCTGCCACTTCAGAGACAAGCTCAGAGTACATAGTACTGCTGAGCTTGAGGGGGGAATATTAGGAGATAAGACTTAGTCACTATTCTGCCTATTGTACAGTACTGTTATAGACTTTAGTAACAGTTAGAATATCTGTTATAACTGTTAGATATAGACTCAATTCTGTAACAAACTAACTGTATGAGCTGTATTCAGTTAGTCATATCTCAGTGCTATATAATGCACTTGTATCACTCTTTCTATTCAATGAAAACAATTACAATTCTATGAAATTCTCTAAAGCTAACATAACTGACTATCTATATTGCTGTACTTTCTCTCTCCCCTCACAATAGATCCCCTCACGCCACTCCCACCTGCCACGTAGGATGATTCTCTAACTGAATCAGGGTGTGTGAGGTGTGTGCCTTAGTGGTTCCCAAGTAATTGCTTTGATACCAGTTGATACAAACAGGAAAACAGAGTAAGAACAAAACGAAATCTCTTGTATTATTTACTACAAATTCAGTGGATCTCACTGAATTTGGTATGAAAGATGTACAAGATAGAATGAAAGTAATGAAACAGTGGAATGGTGATCCTATCACCAAGCCCCCTTCCCTGAATTAATTCCCAATACAAGCCTGGATCCCTCTCTGCTGTAACTGACTATCTATATTGCTGTACTTTCTCTCTCCCCTCACAATAGATCCCCTCACGCCACTCCCACCTGCCACGTAGGATGATTCTCTAACTGAATCAGGGTGTGTGAGGTGTGTGCCTTAGTGGTTCCCAAGTAATTGCTTTGATACCAGTTGATACAAACAGGAAAACAGAGTAAGAACAAAACGAAATCTCTTGTATTATTTACTACAAATTCAGTGGATCTCACTGAATTTGGTATGAAAGATGTACAAGATAGAATGAAAGTAATGAAACAGTGGAATGGTGATCCTATCACCAAGCCCCCTTCCCTGAATTAATTCCCAATACAAGCCTGGATCCCTCTCTGCTGTAACTGACTATCTATATTGCTGTACTTTCTCTCTCCCCTCACAATAGATCCCCTCACGCCACTCCCACCTGCCACGTAGGATGATTCTCTAACTGAATCAGGGTGTGTGAGGTGTGTGCCTTAGTGGTCCCCAAGTAATTGGTTTCCACTTCTTCCTCTCATAAACCTTTCTGAATTTCCCCTTCTGCCCCTCATTGTCTGCATTCGTATCAGTGTCTGAAATGCTGTCTTCTCCACATCTTGTGGTCTCATTTTTATTTGATGATATCCAGTTCTAAGATATATAATTTGGAAAACACCTTAGCTCCCCTTAATTCGTCAAGCAAGTACTCAACAATAGAAATGGGAAATGACTCCTCATAGTCATCTTATTAAGCCCTCTGTAATCCACACCCATCCTCTCTGTCTCCCACTCTGAGTCAACTCACCACCTACTAGCCACCATCTCTGCTGCCGGCAACCACCATTCCAGCTGCCCAACAATTCTTTTTCTCCCTCTTTCGCAGGTTATCTCTTCCTCTGTTTTTTCTTTTCATTCTCCTTTTTACTTCTTCTAATTACAGTTTTTATTTTTCTAATTATCTGTTTCTTATCTCTTAATTCTTTTTCCTATTTTGTTTCTTTTTCTCTTCTCTTAATTCTGTTTCTTATTGTGTTTTTTTCTTTCTGATTCTCTGTTTCGTATTCTGTTTCCTATTCCTATTATGTTTCATAACCTTTTTTTATAGGAAATGGTTCTTAGTTGTTAATGATAATTTAATTGAGAATAATGATATTTTCTATCAATGAAATATATGGTTTTTTTGCATATATTTACAGGCTTTTTGGACTTTTATTTGTTTTTGCAATTATATATACATGTGTGTGTGTATATATATATATATATTTGTCCGCCATGTGCTGTTACGCCTTCCGCCATCTGCCATGGACAACACTGATGTTAACATATGTACTCCTGAGGTAGTTGTTGCCTTTAGGCATCCCGTTATGGTGGCTCGTAGAGTAATCACATAACTAATCTGCCAACGGGCATTCAAAAGAATTGATTGCACATTTGCCTTAAGCCCGACCTTAGAGATGATTTAACATAGTTTACAATTTGGTTTTCGATGCCTGAGACATCTGGTTTACAGTCACAAAATTGGTAATGACAGCAACTTTAAGTTAAGGCAAATGATCTCAAATTCTTGATCATGTTCATACTTTGCATTTTGAAGTTGTTGATTTCATACAAGACAGCCTATGGTTAATTCCTTCTACCTTGGCAAGCAGTTTTCCTACTCTTTTAGTTGATATTGTTTAAATAAGTGTGCCAAATTTTCTGTTATAAATCCCTTGTTGCCATGACAAGGTACGGACTTGGGTCGATTGTTTTTTTATGGAAGCTTTCAATTTTTTAAATCCCCATTAATGTATTTAATTGCTTGGAGGACATAACACAACAAAATGCAAATAGACTATCATTTGAAATCAAGATGGTTTGTCACTGTTTCTGTTTATTTTGCTCAATTAATTTAATGACTTGTTCAATAAATCATTTCAACAATTGATTTTTATTCTTTTCGTTCAACAATTGGTTTTTGTTTTTTTGTTTTTGTTGTGTGGTTGGGTTCGAGCACTAGGGTGCTCTGATCAATATATTTGGAGTTTTGGACATTCCAAAAAAGTTGCTATTTGGAGCCTGCAAGTCATGGAGCTTCAATAGGGTAATTTTTTATCTTGAAATCCTTTGTTGTTACAAGACATCTAGGAGTTGAATCTCCCCCCTTGTGGTCTGATTAAAGTAAATATTGATGGTGTTGATGAAGGGTCAGGTCTCCAGCTCGTGTTAGTAGAGGTATATTCAAGGATATATATCATATAACTGTTGTTCTAGGCTGCTTTTCCTGTTATTTTGGCATTTCTTATTCAGTTTATGCTAAGCTATCTATTGCTGTGATTTTTATTGAGGTGTCCTATGCTTTCTGTTCTCCAAAATTGGTTCCATAGATGTTAAGAAACATATGGAGGAATTGTCTTCTTTTATGTTGTTTCACATATTTATAGGTAGGGAAGCTCTTTCCGAAAAGCTGACATCTTTTGGGGCTATTTCCCGTCGTATTGCTAGATCGGTTTTGCTTCCCAATTTTATTGAAGTAGACTTTTTCTGAAATAGGTTTTGCTTCCCATGTCTAGACTAATTTGATGCCATTAAGCTACCTGTATAATTACCTATCTGTCCTCCAAAATTTTCACTCACACATTGTTCCTTTTTGCCCTTTCCTGTCTACTTTTCAAATTTCCCGCTGAAAAACAATGTTGGTACCCACTTCAAACTAAAGTACACTGTCATCATCCAATACAATAATCTCACCGAAAAATAAGCTATCTCCAAACACTCTTCACTTTTACACATCCAGCTGCAGGGAAACCGGAACCAGCAACCAACTTCCACTGATTTTCCTGCATCTAGGTTTCATTTCTACTCTTCATTTCAATCTACTACATTATTTTTGTTGTTTCAAACCTTATATTGGAACACTGTATAGCATGTCTTTGTGTTATTTTTCTTGATCTGCTATCTTATATTTCTTTATCTAAACTATTCAGCTAGCTTTCTTTGTGATAAGGTTTCGATGATTAACCGTCCTGCTATTTGATTTCATTGTTAGATTCAGCTAGCTTTCACTGATTTCCCTGCATCTAGGTTTCATTTTGTATCTTCATCTAATCTGCTATCTTCTTTTTATTCATCTAAACCTGTATATTAAATGAGTGTATAAGAAATCCCCTTTTCGCTTATTCTGGTGTTGTAGTCGATTTATAGGTTAGTATCAGCTATCTTTGTTTGTGATTAACATCCTATATCTCCTTTTAGCTTCGTTTGTGATTTATAGGTTAGATTCAGCAGCAATCTGTAGATCTTGCATCAGTGATTTTGGCATCAATTTATACACTGATTTTTAACTTAAAAAATCCTTTTTTATAATAGATAGGTAAGAAATGATTTGTACCTTAAGATTAACTGTCCTGCCGTGTATATAGTGATTTGTAGCATAAAAAAGGACTTTGGTCTTCAATGTTATACACTGATATCTTAAAAATTGACTTTGGTCTTCAATCTTAAAATGACTTTTGTCTTCAATGTTATCTTCTTTTTCGCTTTGTCACTGAAGCTTTGTGTCACGAATTTATCCCTAACCTTTCTTTATACTAGATTTATTCATGTATGTTTGTGCTGGACACGTTAGAAATAACAATACTTTGTTTTCCCAGCTTATGACTGAATCAGCTGGAAGCAGTCAATGAAGATGAGTATTTAACTGATCTAAGATAAGGTTTTTTTTTACATATTTCATGCTTAATATTTTTTAATAGTTCTGAGTCGGCACTGTTGGTTGCTTTTTTGGCCTTCTTTTTCCATTTACCACCTATATGCCACTTTCTGTTCTAATTTTTTTAACTATTATGACAGATAAAACATGGCAGAGTCATGGGAGTTCTTCTTGCAACAAAGAAAACATGGTTTGGAAAATATTCTTATCTGAAAATAACATGTCTGTTGTTTAGGGAGAAAAATGGCATAGTGAAGAAGAATATGGCAGAGTCATGTTCACAGAGTCTCCACAATGATAGGGAATAGTTTATGCAGTACTTCAATATAGGGAATATTTTATGCAATAGGGAATAACTTATGCAGTACTTCAATATCCATGTTATTTTTTCCTTCAATATATAGGTAGCTTATAATATACATTTTCTCAAAACCGTGTATTCTAACTATAACTTATAATAGCTAATTATATTACTATTTGAAGATATATTTGTTTACTTATTTGACATCTTCATTCATATCTTATTCTTAAGCTATTTTTTTCAAAAATCAGAAGCATATCAGCATAGTTGTCCAAAGGCACGGTAGTCGAGATCTGATTAGTGATAGCACGCAATTTGTTACTTTGTTTTAGTTTAAACAATTTCTTTCTTCTTATCTTACTGGGGCAATAACAAGATTGGTGTTACCATCCCAATTACGATGTTACATGTGTGAAATAGGATTTTTATAGTCTAACTTCTTAACTGTGATGTTAGGTGTTATTCATTTTCCCGCTTTGATGTTAGTTACTTCCATTGTGGTTGAAGGGGTGATATTGACTTTATTGTCACAGAGGATAGCACGGGCAAAACTATTATAATATTTATATTGTATACTTATTTTAGAGTAATGACATTTCAAATTAACATTTTTGTTTGAGTATAATGATGTCACGTAACATGATAAGCCCGTGAGGATGTACGTGTAATTTACTAATTTGTTTCTTTGGCTTTGCTTGTCTTTCATTTTTTATTCATTATTTTGAATATCAAATTGATAAAATTATGGTGTTGCACCTACTTAGTGGGGAAAAAGGTCAACCTGTCAAAATCAACTCGGTTATATCTAAGTTGGAGATTATGGAGCTGTCGTGCCAAAATCAACATCATAGAGGGTATTGGTCAAGCCAGCCTCAGGCTGAAGAACCCACCCATAGGAGCTTTTTTAAAATCATTCTAGTTCTCTTTTCCCTATTGAAGAGGAACCAAACACACTTTTTTGGTGGAAAGATTGATACATGTCGAAGGAATCTATATGGAGCATCCTGTCATAGTATTCCTGTCATTTATCTAATAATGCAAGTATTGTTATAAATTCCAAATATCTAATTCTGTATCACTTGCAATATTCTCTCGACCGTGAATTTGCGAAGTTACAAATTAATGTGGCCAAGTGTTTTTTTAGTTTTCTAAAAATGCTTCCATTTCCTTTGGAAATGAAAGTGGCTTCAAAGCTTTCAAAAGCTGACTAGGTCGGTCGGACAAAGACTGCTTCGTTCTAACAGAATAAAATAACAAAAATTAGCTGAATAAACGAACTAAAGCATTCTAGCACTAGAACAAATATATGCATATAGCCGTATATGGAATGAGATCATTTACCGTATAATTTCAATAGGAGAGAGATAGACTTTGGAATGAGATTCACCAACAATATTATTTTATTTGATGTGTTTATCTCTTTCTAATTGGAACTATCCAGCAATGGAAGATGATCTTGCCCAGGGATATAGCAAAATCTCACGCTTTACGATTCCAAATGTTTGGATTCGTGTCACGGTGTCATTTCACCGTGTATTTGGGAAATTACAAATTTACACTTCTACGATGACAATCCAAAAGCACAGACAATTCAAACCTTGTTGTATAATAAAATATGAAATGAGGATAAAATTATAACTGAAGTGGCTTCAAAATTATCATTACTATCTGTGCAGTGCAAACCATGTAGTAAGATTATAACTGAATAGTTGGAAGAAGTCAATCTAGAAATGAAATACATGTACGCAAATGAGTACATGGAGCAAAACACCTATATTTGCAGCCACAATTCCCAATATTAGATCCGCGTCACTTCCAAGTAGCTCAATTGGTAGTGGGAATGCATTGAGCTTGTACCTAAGCCTCAGGGTACAAGGTTCGATTCCCACAGAAGGTAAAAACTCTACATGGGGGTAGAGAAGATCATGAGTGCATCGCTGGGTAGCCTACTAAGTAAGAAAATGGCCCAGGATGTTACAAAAAAATGCGCCTTTTTTTGTAACATCCTGGGCCTTTTTCTTAGTTAGTAGGCTACCCAGCGATGCACTCATGATATTCTCTACCCCATGTAGAGTTTTTGCCTTCCGTGGGAATCATTTGTCCTGATGTCATTACGTCGTGAGCTTTTTAAAGGGAACGAGTCTTATTGAAACATTAAGCCAATACTCATAAGTTAAGAAAATGGAAATAAAGAAACATGGGGATTAAGCCAATACCTATAAAAAAGACACCATAACTAATAGAAAATAAAAACAATCCTAATAAAAATAAATTAATGCAAAGAATGTCAATAAAGACAGCAAAAGCATCGTTATATTGTCTTTCACCCCAACTAAATTTGGCACAAGACACATCAATAGTCATTTGTAACATTAAAAACTAAAGGAAAAACGAAAACCCAAATTAGAGCTTCTACATGGCTCTGTAGAAGCTCTTTGAAACTGAAGTGGCTTCAAATCCCACAAATACCGTGCAAACTCCTAGATATTCTTTTTCCTTCTAACATCCCCCATTCTTATCCCTAGAAACTCCACATGCCCTTGGTGGTTTTTTAGTTTTCCAAACATACCACCATTTCCTTCGTATACTAGGCCACTTGCACTTCTCCCAAAACAAAATGGCTTCCAAGCAAGGAAAAGCTTTTGTAATTACTAGGCAAAAATGACCCAAGTAAACACTCTTGAAATTCCTGCTAGTAATAAGAATATTTTGATGCTAAACTTTCAGAAATTGATGATTTTAATAAGAGTATTTTATTACTTCCTCCGCCCTTATTTTTGCCTATCATGACTTTATACTGCCCGACGTATATAGTTCCATATCTTACTCCAAGGTCTATTGGGCTATCAATTACCTACTCAACATTTGGTCTAATAATTAGTATCATTTATGGATAACTATCCATTAGTGGAAGCAAATATATGGTCTAATATTTTCTCAAACAAATATTATTGGTTTTACGATTTATATAATATGACAAAAAAAATTACAATAATTAAATTTTTACAAATTACAAAACTAAAAAGAAAAAATTAATGTGGGCAACATCTATTTTTTTGGGGCGTAAAAACAAAACTATTATATGTATTGTTAAGTAAAATAATTTTTTAAATGGGGGCAAGTACCCCATTTCCATCAACCTAGATCCATCCATGGTTAGCATGAAAAACAAAGTCCACGTATCGTCAAATACCTTGTTCGAAATAACCCTTCCATCAGGAACTTCGAACCTTCTGCTTTTTGCTGCAATTTTGACGCCCCCCTGTTAAGGGACCAGAGAAAAACAAATATTAGAAACTAAAATAGAAAGGTAGAATATTACTAGCAGTTTGATCAAAGACTATTACTTGTAGTGGTAGTCGGATTAGGATCATCTGATTAATTATTATAAATTTAATTGTAGGACCAACCATCATTATTGTGTCTTTCTCACTCCAAATGGATTCCTCCATTTTTTTTGAGAAATGGAAATGATCATAATCCGTGGTAGTCAAAATAAATTGAGAACATTGTCAAAATAGTACACCAATGAAATAAGGTTTGAAGTACACTATGGTATGGTCTATATAGTAGTTTTAATTGGTACACTATGTTCTCAGATGTTATTAAATCTCAATTAAATTAAAACTATGGTCTGACAATTAAAACCGCATATAGGTACCGATTAAAACTACTTTAACAACTAAAACTATTGACCAAAGTGTACTTTCAAATCGTATACCAAAAAAAAAGTGTACTTCAAACCGTATTTAGTATTAATTTTTATTAATTTATGCCACTATGGACTGAGATTTTTTACGGAACCGTTAAATTAGTGAATTGCCTTTGAATTTTATATTAATTTATATACTATTCTTCATATATTATACTATTATCTAGTATTAATTAACTGCATTATAATGTTGTTTTAAATTTAAGATGATTTTAAAATAATAATTTGAGAAATACAGTCATAAAACAATGATAGATTGAGTTATTAAAATAGCTCTCACACACATAACAATGAAACAAAATGTAAAAGAAAAAAAGTATCAAATCCAAATCCAATACCTTAAGAACGATGCGCTCTCCAAACCATACATTGCCGGACACAACCAAATAGTCGAGCTCGACAATACTAGGAATTGTTTTGAAGCGGCTCAAGAAGTCGCTAACCTGTGAAGGATACAAAAAAAATTAGGGCAAGGTTACATATTCAATATTTTAAGAAAGTTTAAAAATGCAAAACCATTGTTTCTAAAAATATATTATTGTTAATTAGGGTTTCTTTTTCTTTCTATTACAATTGTTTATCTTAATAACCTTTTATCTTTTTTAGCAATATAGAATGAGAACTTCTTCTAAGACATGAAAAATGTTGTTAAAAGTAAATGGACACTTAGTATTCTAGGTATTATCTAACAAAAATAATCTCCAGTATATAACTTAACCCGTCAACAGAAGGGTATTCAAGATTAACCGTAGTACTATAAATATCACTTAATAAAAACTCTAAATATCAACAAAAAAAGTAATTTGTAATATTAATTTTAACCTTTTTGAATTGCGGTCCCAATTTAATAGAAGGGTTATCAAGAGTAAGCCTAGCAGGGTTCCGAATGATAGAGCCATCTTCCACGTTCAAATGGTAGAGATCTGACTGCGAAACAAGACAACAAATCATGTCAAATAAGAGAGAGACTCGGCCTTAATCTCCGAACATGAATTAGAAGCAAGCAAGAATCGGAAGCAAACCTTAATGAGAAGCAAATCTGAAGTTGACTTCACTGGAAGGAAGCGAGATCGAGGAACATTGATGACCATCACCTTATTAAATAGCTGTTGAAAAAAGATGTTAAATTAAAAACAACAAAATCAAGACAGAGGAACACTATTATTAGTATGTCAAGCCAAGTACCATTATTGCTGCACCAGCTGCAGTCTCAAGTTGAAGGACATTATTCTGAAAATGCACAAGTTATGTGAGCTAGTTCAACACACAAGAGAAAAAAACAAAAAATAGCTCATCGCTAACAAAATAACCAATTTGTACCTCTATAGTTGGAATAATTTCCATCTTAAAGTTATTGCTTTCAATGAGTTTTTTGAGAGCTTTTAAGTTCACCCACCTGTAGATTATTGTCAATATTTACTTATAGGTGTGAAAGCTAATACAAATTAATACAACCAGACACTAAATAGTGAAACTTACAAATTATTCGTATTAAACATGTCAAATGATTTGACTTTATCGGCCTGTATAGAAAACAACAATTTATGTAAATGGAATAAAATCATAATTTAATAACAAATAAATTGTGTCGGTGTGAATAATGAATAAATTTTAATATAAATGTTAACAGTTAATAATTACAATTCATACTATCAAATGTTATAATTGCTTGTGTAAATCAAAAGATGTCACAATTAATTGTTTTAACATAAGAACTCCTTATCAATTCATACTATTACTAATATACTATCATGATTTATGTTTTTCCTTCACATTTTTATAAGATTTAGTCATAGACATAACCTCTCCAACCAAACAAGTAATACAATAGCATCAGATAATAACACCACAAAAGAAAATTAAATCAAACAAGTTGTCCTTATTTCTATACAACTATAATTACATCAAATAACTAATTAATTTATCTTAAACAGTTGCCCACAGGGGGAGGTGATACAAGAACAAGAAACAAGTTAGTAGCTTACATGCTCCTCTGGGACTTGTGCACTTTCCAGGAGCTGCATTAAGGAATTGAAGATATATATGTTAGTCAATATTAATGATAATCCTTGAACTTTGGAGAATTATTTTTCTCATATAAAAACTGTGGATTGAATATGTTACACAAGCAAGTTTAGAGAGATTTAGAAAATTTGCTATAGCTAGAGTACTAAATTAATTTGTTGTATCAACCAAACCAAATTCTAAAGGAAAGCGATAAAATGTAATAGAGATGAAGAAACAGAAATTTGTTAGTGAGATTCGGCAAGTGGTGCCTACATCATCGAGAGCTAGAGTGGTCGTTTTTCTTATAATTCAAATCATCAAAATAGGCTTACAATATATAACGTTTATACTACGATACAAATGACACATAAAAAATTAAATCATACAAAATATCGGTCGGAAGAAATTTACATGCCTGAAACTTTCCTTCATACGATACCAAGGTGCCACCCTTAACATCAGCCAATGTTTTAGGAGTCACCTGCAAAATAAACACTTAAAACATATTAAAGTTTGAAAATAAAAAGAAATTACTTTATATGAACCATATTTCCTTACCTCCATACAATACTCAGGTTTGTGTTGGATTAGATAGTCTAAGATTTTGAAATCAACTATAGCTCCCAAGTTTTCTGAATTAGCAATAAACACATACTCTTTTCCCTGTAAGGAAGAAAAGGAAAAAAAAACAATTATAACATAATGATTATATAAATAAATAAATAAATAAATAAATAAATAAATAAGGCAGTCCAACTATAAACAATTTAAGCTTTTGGGTTAACCTGTGCTAATAGTGCATCAAGTTTGCCACTATCCAATAATGATAAAAAGACATCCCCGTGGCCTGGAGTGTACCTATCCAAATAAATTACTCATAAGCCAAAATTGGAATTCTTTATGTAGATAGATGGTTAGTTTCAACAAGCTAGAGTACTTTTCAGGGTAAAAGCAACCATAAAGCATAAGTACCACATCTAACATAACCGAGGTTGTCAAGTCCTTGTTTAGATACTATAATCCTATTACAGTATCTAAACATAATCAAGTACTACGTGCATAGTACATATTACATATTAAACATTCTAACTTTGTAATAACACAAACTAAGATAATGAATATTTAAATATTCTATAAGCAGAAAACAAAGTTATAAAGTTATAAACTGAGATGGTTTCATTGGCCAGACCAGAATACACAATCATGCTATCAAATTCAAAACTGAATGACAAATTCACAAATCACAAACTAGGTTCACAATTCAACACACAAAATGAGTATAATGCGTTTAAAATGATTGGCAAATTGAAAAATCACAAGGTTCAAATTTACTAAAGAGGGTTCCCCTGTTGGAGCGGGATTCAACTTGGTATAGCTTAGTTTCAACTCATTAGAGTTGGGTTCATTCAACTCAGTGGCCTCTTGGCTTTACTTCAAACTTGCAACGGGGGTTAGTTTTTCTGACTTGCTTTATGCTAAAAGCTATTGGGCCGAGACTAAATAGAACACCATTCACCTATTTTTCAGGTGGGTTCAAGTTAGGATGTTAGATGCAGTTGTCGATTTGAGTCATACAATGCCCGGGGAAATAACTATGAGGTTGCAAACTCGTTTAATCATGTACGGTTTCTATGAGTTTATACAAGCCTATGCGACTTCACCTTAGTTTGCAGAAAACAATTTTGTAGATGAGTTATTTTGACATCAAAATCATAAACACGTACGATTCAGGGTTGAGAATTTGACAACTATGAACATCGCCATAATATGACATTAATTAGGTCTAAGACACACCATTAATATGATATCAGTTTTAAACTTCTATCCTAGCAAATTTCACACTCGTTACAAGCATTGTAACTTTTGAACCTCAAAGTTCAAAGAAAGCTAAAACAAGCCTTTACAAAGCTTCAATATTTTCCCAAGTAAAGATAAGTTAATTACATCCAGACCAATTATCTCCAAGATGGAGGACACATGCACTAGGCACAAGTGATATGCATCCAAGAAACAACATGCCATCATAATTTGTCATTCCCATAATAAATCAAATCATGACATTTCCAGAAAAAAAAAAGCATTCAGGGAAAACATAAAATTTAAGTAATGCATCAAAATATATTACCCTGAACAATCACATGGCAAGTCACACATTTGAAAGATGAATCTAATTGCAAACACCAAATACAAGTCCATAAATATGACACACATTGGTCAAAGGAGATATTGAAAGGCACCCTTGACAAAGAATTTCGCATGTCGAAAATTACAGCGTTTTGCATAACATCCAAGCACTATAAACTATGTTAGGAGCTTTACATATAAAGCCATTCACTTGAATCATTTCCAAGATAGACTAACATGAATTATCATTCACCTACTAATTTATAAGTGATTTCAAAAGTAGATACGTGAAAGTCATTAATCTAGTCTAAGTTGTGAAAAACAATGCATTAATATAGCAGTAGAGTAAAAACTAAGAAACAAATGAACACATACCAACCATCCTTCCCGGTGTGCCCTTTGGAAGGCAATGGTGAAAAATCATCAGCAGTCACTAGAGGATATTGACTCTGCACGAATTCATATAGTGGAATAAAAACAAGAAGTTAAAACCTCACGGTCCAAAAATCCTAAACTTAGTAGAACAAGAAATTGAAGTTACCTGGTTGAAAGTATCAATCTCAACATTCGAGTTATGAAATTTTCCAATAATCTATACACAGACACATTGTCAGCTTATATGTGGATATAATTCTAATCAGGGATAAAAGGTAAAACATGATAAAAGGTAAATCATAAGTACCCTTTGAGTTTCATCCCGGGTACTGAACGAGTTCATCAGAAGCAAAGGAATGTTGCTTTCATATCTAGAATTAAGATTCTACAACAATTGAAGTAATCAATGGAAAATCAATGGATGAGGCTAGGAAAAAATATTAAAAAACAAAAAAAGAACTAGAAAACAACCTTCATGTGGAGGACAGTCATATCTAAAATGGTAAATTGGTCACGAATCTCAATGAGGGATCTGCATTTCATTTACACTACAATGATTACTTCCTTTCATACTTACATACATTCAAGTCGCTAAAAGTAGTAATAGATATAGATATACCGTGGACTGCTCCAACCCATATCACTTCCTATGCTTCCATTCAGTTTCAATATTGCTAATTTATCCAAATTTTTTTTTATAATGGACGAATCTGTGCACCATGCCAATTGATCATAAGGCACCAAGTTGGTAGGCATCTTTATCTCATTCCAATCGAAACGCTGAACGCCGCTGCAACGTGTTTCAAAACCAAAATGAAACAAACATAAGAAGAAAATAAATAAATAAATTGTGGAGCTCCCCCGAACAATTTACCTGCGATAGCGATCCAGGAGATCAATAAATCTTGCCTTTTCATTCTCACTGCAAGGAATAACACAAACCATTGGAAGATTGAGAAAATTTTCGCAAAAATAATAACTATATTTTACAAATCCTCCAAATTCTTAAAATAGGGGAGAGAAATTGTACCTAATTTGATTCAGTTGGACTAAAGCTGTTTTAATATTAGAATGCCCCTTGTAATCCGTGGTGGTTGTTGCCATTGGATGAAAGCTTAGGGGAGAAGAAGGATGAAGACATGAGAGTAAATCATGAGTGAGTGTGAAGAAAGAAAAATTGTTTTTTAAGATAAAGAGCAGAATACCGAAATTGTGAGCACAAAAAGAAAATGACCTTCAATTTAATACTAGTACAGTCAACTTGTATTAATAGAAAATACAACATGAGAAGAAAATTATTGAAAGCAACTAATAACACAATATGCAGCACACATATTTACTTTTCACACAAAGGTTGTACCATAATCGCAAGTGGCATTAGCTCCAACTACGGTGAGTGTGCTTGGAAGATATTATACAATTACTTATAATGGGACAAACAAATCAAAAAGCTCTAGAAAGAGAAAAAGTGATATATTGCACCCAGAATGGAACCAAAAACCAGAAACATGTGAATGGAATGAATAGATTGAACGCCCGAAACCCGTAGGACGCCTAGAATGCAAACCCAGAAAGGTATGCACAAACGAAACGCACCAAAAAAACTGGAAATGAATAAAGATCAAGGAGAGATAAAAACGAAAATAGAAATCAATACCGGAATATGGAAGAAGACTAGAATGGTGAATAAGTGTGGCCAGACCAAAATCGAGCAGGTGGCACAATCTCTCTCTCAGTGAAATAGCTTACACAGTGAATGAATGGTAATAATGAAAGCAAGCAAAAATTTATCCCAAATCTCTTGTCTAAAATTCTCTAATTTGCAATTCAACTTGCATCATTGGTGCTTTCATTCTTGTCCATCATGCCTCCTAAACCTGAAAAACATGAGAAATCAATCAAATGAGAGTATCATTACAACTTGTATGATTTGGTTGAAAGAATTATTAGTTGCTGAATTTTGTAGAAATTTCAACAACACAAACCCTCTGTTTCCAACCCTGGGCCATCAACATCTAACCCACCCTCCCTCATTCCAAAAACCCCAAAAGCTGGTTCCAATCCTTTGGAATGGATTTTCCAAGCTGAGCAATACTTTGAACTTTCCCAAATTCCCCCTTACCAGCTTTGTTGATGTCGAACACCAGAATCAACCTCCACAAGACATCATTAGTCATAATTTTCAACTAAATCTCTCTCCCACAAGCTAACATAAACTTACGGCTCACCCTAAAGAAATGGGGGGTGGGGGGGGGGGGGGGTTGTTTTTTTCTCTAAATACCACATCAACATGATAACACTACTATCTAGTAACCATAAGCTAAAAAAATCACCTTTCATTCAATCCCCACAACAACAATGACACTCATAAACCTTAATTTTAAGACAACACATTTTTCAAGTAAAACTTACTAAAATCATCATCATCTTTCAACCCAAACTCATACAAAAGAGGGGAAAACTGTGATTCTTTTTCAAATACATCACCAACACTACAAAACCACAAGCTATAAACCCCACTACCAAGAATGGAAAGGAGAAGGAAAAAGAAAAACTCACCAAAGTAAATACACCACAAACTTCACCTTGCTCCAACTAAGACTTTCCCTCTTGAAACTTGTCACAAAATCTTACTCAAAACTCTAAAGAATCAAGCTTTAGTTGATGATGTAGTAGGATACGGTTTTAGATGGAGTGTAAAACGAGAAGAGTGCTGTATACAGTTTTAGGGTTAAAGGGTGTTGAGTTTGAAGGGTTAAAGAGTGCTGGAGTGAGAGAGCTTGTAGACTTGAGTGACGCGGGAAGTTGAAAGGGTGGTGATGGTATACAATAGCCACAGCCAGACTTGTGAGTGAGTGCTTCCTTCCGTACAGACAAACAATCACTTTTTTTTTTGGTTGGGAAAAAACCTATCGCTTTCCATCTTTTAAAACGTTACTAGTAGAATAGAGTTTTAAATTTTTAATTACTGTTGAATCAAAAAAAAATTAATTACTGTATTTTTTCTTCTTTTGCGAAACCCTTTTGTTAGGTCACGTACATTTCTTTTTTTTTGGGTTACCTCAGAAATTTTCCATTAGAGTATTTAAGCATTTTATTTTATGATTGCAACTGCTCCACAACCTTATAATTTTCTATGCCAATAATATTTCATTTTTTTTATTACCAACACTTCATTTGTTCCAGCTTCTTGGGGATAAATTAACTAATCATCTATTGTGCTGCTACCAAATCAAAATCATGGTGGTTGTTACATGCAAAGGAACTTGTTCCTATTATTGCTCTTGAAAAAGTAAGTGAAGTTAAAGGATTTCCTAGTAGATGGAAAATGATAATTTCTAGATTAGAACATATTCCATCAAAGTTATCAGATTATCAAGTCGTACATGTTTCTCAAAGAATACTCTTTTGCAAGGAAAAATTGCAAGTTATGTCAAATACACTAAAAGAAGAAACAATTGAATTGGCTGAGTTATGTGTGAAGGAGAAATATGAAGGTAAGCTTCAAATGCAAAGTGATTTTGATGCATTGATTAGCAAACTTGATTTGAGTTTAATAGATTGTGACTTTTGATCAAAACTGGTATGCTTTGTGAGGCTACTTTGCCATTAGCAGAATCAGAGAATAAAAGAGAACTATTGACGCGCCTTCAGATCGGTCACTTGGAATCGAAACACAGCTTGAGAAGAATGTTTTAGCTGTTTTGAGTAGGAGCAACATTGCTGCATTGATTCAATTGCTTACAGCCTCATCAAGAAGGGTAAGGGATAAAATAGTTACTGTCATATGCTCGTTAACCGAATCAGGTAGCTGCGACAATTGGCTTGTTTCTGAAGGAGTTTTGCCTCATCTTATAAGGCTAGCTGAATCAGGAAGTTGTGTAGGTAAAGAAAGGGCTGCAATATCTCTTCAGAGGTTATCAATGTCGGTTGAAACAGCTCGCGAGATATTTGAACACGGTGGCGTTAGGTCACTTGTTGAACTTTGTCAAATTGGTGATTCTGTTTCACAAGCTGCTGCAGCTTGTACATTGAAGAATATATCAGCTGTTTCTGAAGTTAGACAAAATTTGGCAGAAGAAGGAATTGTGAGAAGCATGATTAGTTTGCTTACATGTGGAATGAATGCTTTTAGGTTCCAAAAGAGTATGCAGCTGAATGCTTTTGGTGATGCTGGATGCATATCCCTTTGCTTGTTAAGATGCTTGAAGCTAAATCAAACAGTGGTAGAGAAGTTGCTGCACAAGCAATAGCAGACTTGATGGTTGTGTCTCAAAATTGTAGACAAGTTAAGAAGGTTGATAAAAGTGTGCCAAATTTGGTTCAGTTGCTTGATCCTAATCCTCAAAATACTGCAAAAATTATGCAGTTTGTTGCCTTGGATTGCTTTCTTCAAGTATCAAATATAAGAAGCTAATGATCTCATATGGAGCAATAGGATATCTTAAGAAACTTATTGAATAGAAATTAGCTACTTGAGCGATTGGAAAAAGAGAAATTGAAAAGTAAATTTAGCAAGAAATAGAGTAAAAAAATGTTATTTTCTTTTTGCATCATAAAGCAAAAATAGCCAAAACTGTATAAACTGAAATGCTAAACCATGTATTGTAATCAATGTTGTTATTAGATTATATAATAAATATTTATTCATTGTTCGCTTTGCCAATCCAAGTAATGATTGAGACTAATATTGGATTTATGTTATAAATATCTGTACTTAGTATATCCTTTCAGTTTGCCCCTCAGGTTTACTTCTAGTTCTATGACTGGCTGATAATTAGTACAATAGCTAATGCTTAATTTTAGTAACTCTGCAATGATTATGCTATTCATTTTCGATTATATTAGAATTGAATAATGATGGTTTGTAAAAAAATTAAAAATTGATGATATAAGAAGGGCATGCGAGTATCTACCCCGGGACACTGGGGTCGACCCGGTGCTCCCGGGTTCGATTCCCGCAGTAGACAAACTCGGTGTTGGACAGTGCAAAATTTGATCCTAAGCATGAGCAGAGATTAGTCTTTCGTTGAAAGCGTTGAGACACTCTGTGGGTAGCAAAAAAAGAAGAAGGGCATGCGAGCTGTGATGGGATCAAAAAACAGAAGTATGGGTAACAAAAAGTATGAAGAAAAGTAAACAACCATGATGAAAGTTGAGTTTTTGGTGACTCATTTGATAAAAGTATAATTAACAGGTTAATTTTTAAGATTTGAACGGTCTCTAAATTGTTTGGGACGACCCCATGTATATTGTAAATCATCAATAAACAGCTATATAGAAGTCCTAGATATATATATATATATATATATATATATATATATATATATATATATATATATATATATATATAGGGTGATAAGTGCATTTCTTTTCAGGGTGATAAGTGCAATTCTTTTCAGGGGGTTCAACTGAACTCCCTCACCTCAACGTGGGTCCGCCACTATATATATATATATATATGGATTGAGAACCCTAGGTCTGTGAGTGCAAAAAATTTCCATTACTATGAAAATTGTTGGTTCATAGAATTGTTAGAATTTTCTTTTCATATATCTTCGGTTGATTCGGTGAAATTAAGAAATCGGGTTATTTAACTCTAAATTTAGGCTAAATTGTTGTTTTGGCCATTTATCTTTGGGGTTGTGGTCACTTTGGCCCTTTATCTTTTTTTTTCTCATTTTAGACCCTCATGTTTTTTTTTTGTCATTTTGGCCCCTGCCGTTAGTTATTTCTAACGGACGCCACGCTGGCAGTTAACTGCTGACATGGCGTCCAGCTGGCGTGGAATCATTAATTGACGTGGCAAAAAAACTATTATTTAGATCAAATCGAAATAACACATCATCAATTCTGTTTTTAAATTTTTTTTACAATTATAAAATATAAATAAATTAACTTAAAACATTAAAACACAAAAACACAAAACACAAATTTTAACAAAAATTGAAACCAGATCTGAGCTCTCCTTTGAAGAAAGGGAAAGAACAGAAACCTAAATCTCCAAAACCCCCATTGTCATCTTCTCCACTAACTCGAAAACAATAATATGCATCTTCTTCCCCACTCAATCAATGGCATCGTCCCATTCGAACAACTGTGGCCCATCTCCACTAAAACAGAACCCCAAATCGCGAAGCACAAGTGAAACTCCACCCGAGTGTGACTGCGGCTTAAAATGTGTTGTGCGCACTGTGAAAAAAGAAACTGGAAATAAGGGAAGGAAGTTCTGGGGCTGTAGAGATTTCGTGGTAAGATTAATGGTAGTTGGTTCAAGTATTTCCCCATTGTTGAAGTTCTGAGCACATCTGTGTTGCAGATCTGGGTTTTCTCTTGAAGAACTATTTGTTTCAATTTGGTCCTCAATGTTTATGTTTTGTTTCATTTTGGCCCTCAATGTTTATGCTTAGTTTCAGCTCTGTCCCTCTGTTTTTTTGGAAAAATTCTCAATTCTGTATTTGATGTATGTATGTTTGTTTAGTTGGACAGAGTAAAGAGGATCCTTCTGGTTGCGCATTTATGAAGTGGACTGCAGATCCATGGCCTCCTCAGACACAAAGTCAAAGTATAGAGACACAACGTGCAGAGACTGGATGTGCACATTGTGTGGAATTTAGAAACACTATTAAGGAGATGAAGAAAGATGGAGAGTCCACAAAAAATTTGTTGAAAATTGCATTGTACTCTATTTTTCTTTTGGTTGTAGCTTGTGTAATGCTAATTCTGAAATCTGGAAATTCTGTGTAATGGTCTAACTTAGAAGGGTAACACTATGTTCATTGATGTAATCCTATTTTCCTTTTGGTTGTAGCTTGTGTAATGCTAATTGATGTAATCCTGAAATATTTATGTTAAGAACACTATGTTCATGTCTCTATTCAGTGTCAATTTACATTTACTTATAAATAGCAATTAAGTATAAGGTACCAAAATGAAACATTTTAAAATCACGAGGGACCAAAATGAAACATTTTAAAATCATGAGGGACCAAATTGAAACATACCATACCAACTTAATATTAACTTAAGATGACCAAATATGTTCTGTCATGAGGTCTATTGGCTATTAATACATAACATCCAGCCAATTAAACAACAAAAAGGGGAATTAAAACCCTACTAAACATCCACATCCTTCAACAACATTGTCACATAACATAAAGTAACATAAAGTAGCACACATTCACTGCCTCTTCCACGTTGGAGGTTTAGCCCTTGAAGAGTTAGGTCTTTTGGGTACACCAAGTGTTTTCTTCGGCCTTGTAGTTGTTGGTGCAGTTGCTGGTTGACTTCGTGCAGCTGGTGTTTTCTTCGGCCTTGTAGTTGTTGGTGCAGTTGGTGGTTGACTTGGTGCAGCTAGTGGTTGACTTGGTGCAGCTCGTTGAGTTTGTGGTGCAGTTTGTGTTGCATTTGGTGGTGCATTTTGTGTTGCATTTTGTGTTGCAGTTTGTGCAGTTGCTTGTACAGTTGGTGGTGCAGTTGTTGGTGCAGTTTGTGATTGGGCAGTTTGGGTGGATGCACTTGGAGCATTTTGGCAAGACTTTTTATTGTGCCCAGGCTGCTTGCATGTACTGCACTTTTGAACCCATCCCTTTCTACTTATATGTTCAGAAGGTGTCTTCTTCTCATCTGAATCTTTGTTCCTTGCCTTCTTGGGTCTACCTGTAAAGCACCATCATACATAATGCTATCAATGGGACCATACATTTATACCTGGTAAAGCACCATCATAGATATATACCTGGTAATTTTCTATGAGGAGGAGGGAGGATGTCTGGGTATGGAGTTTGTTGCCATACATTTTGACCATTTGTTGGATAGATTATTGACTGGTAGCATGCCTCATAGGTGGATTTCCTGTAGTATTTAGGAACCAATTCCTCAGGATCAAGTTGTTTGTCATTGTAAACGGAAACTACATGACAACAAGGCACCCCCGTGAGCATCCATTTTCTACAAGAACACTCCTTCCGAGTAAGATTGACTACAAACTTGTCCCCAATATTGTGTACGTGCCTCACATCATAAATGTCTTCAGTAGCAAACCTTTAAGGACGAAAGTGAAATCAATTAAAAACATAAGGGACCAAAATGAAATCAATTAAAAACATAAGGGACCAAAATGAAATCAATTAAAAACATAAGGGACCAAAATGAAATCAATTAAAAACATAAGGGACTAAAATGAAATCAATTAAAAGGTATTATACCTGCACAACCAAAATCTGGACCGCTCTTTCTCCTTTTCTAACCTCATCCTTATTCTTGGTAACACATCACCACCGTAGTTCTCAATTTTAGTTCTATTTTTGGCCCATCTTTCCATAAGGTAATTCCTTATTTCTTCAATCATAGTGACAATTGGTTTTGCTCTTTCACCAACTATGACATTGTTGAATGTCTCACTCATGTTGTTCACAACCACGTCACAATTTGAGTTAAAAGGAAATCTATATTTACTCTAAAACCTAGGAGGTATCCTAATTAAATCCCGGTGTGCATCTTTATTTATGGCCCTCATTTCCAACATCAGCCTCTCCCATTCTCGATGGTATGTTGCCTTTGCAGCCTTCCACATCAACTCTTTAAGTATCTTTCCTGGATGCTTCTTTCTAAAGTTTGCGTATAAGTGCCTTACGCAAAACCTTTGTTCAACACCAAGGAGTAACTCATCCATAGCAAGCAGCAATCCCTACCAAACAAAATGATAGGGACTAAAGTGAAACTACTTAAAATGATAAGGGACTAAAATAAAGCTACTTAAAATGATGAGGGACTAAAATGAAACTACTAAGATGGTACCTTTTGTTGATCAGACATGAAGGCATACTGCTGGCAGACATGTGCACCACCCAGAGCATTAATAAGGAGCTTCAAAAACCAAGACCATGAATCTTTATTTTCCCCTTCAACTACAGCCATAGCAATAGGAAGCATCTGGTCATTTGGGTCTCTACCCACAGCTGCTAGAATCTGACCTCTGTAGTATATCCTTTAAGAAAGCACCCATTTAAACCAATAATTGGTCTACATTTCATAAAACTCAGTTTGCAACCCTCAAGGCACATAAACAGCCTTTGGAAACTTGGCAACAAAGGCCTATCTACATAGTCACCACCTTCAACACTTGCTTGCACATTGAGTTTAACTGTGCTATTCAGATTGGACCTAACTAACTCATGACAGTAGTCATATAACCTCATATACTGCTCCTTAAATGATCCATCAACAAGGTCAATGGCTCTCTTCCTAGCTCTATATGCCTTAGACCTACTAATTCCTGCATTCCATTTTTCATGTGTCTTGTCTACAATATCAGTTACCTTGATTCTAGGATTTTCCTTCATAGTCTTGTATAGCTTATCTCCCAACCAACTAGACTTGAGTGCTCTCACTCTATATGCCCTGCTGCATTTGTGTTCATCAACCAATGTCCTTAGCTGCCATGTTTCACTAGGAAGCTTTCGACAATAAGCAACCCATGGACATCCGTCCTTACACACAGCTCTTGCCCTCTCCTTTTCATTTCTAATAAACATTATATCCCTACCATTATGTACATCATAAGTTCTGACTGCTGTGAGGAATTCATCCTTTGATGAAAAAAGAGAACCATTAACCCACTGGAAATCCATCATGTTCTTTGGCATCACAAAAGATGGATATTTAGTGCTCTCTCCCTCTTCATCAGACGAGTCTTTGGAATCATCAGTTTCAATATCTTCACTGCAGTATTCTTCATCGGATAGACCCCTATCAAGCTTAACAGTTTTCCTCTTTCTCTTTTCACCAATAGTTAAGGTTTCATTATCTTCCTCAAATGGCACATGCTGCGTTTCTACATTTGGAATAGTAGACTATTTGGTTTTCCTTTTCTTTGGCCTACCCTTATTCATCTTCTTACTTGTCTCAGCCACTTGATCTTGTTGTTGGTCAGCCACTTGATCTTGTTGTTCATCAAAACCATCATACTCACCCTCCTCATCATCAGAATCATTAAATCTTTCTTTCTGGGCAGTATCACTATCATCACTATAATCCCCATCTCCATTGACCACTTCTTGTAAAAACACTCCTTCATCTTCCACTTCTATTTGACCTTCACCAATACTTTCATTTTGGGCTTTGTGAACAGTTTCAGGTTGAGGAGTATTTTGGGCTTTGTGAACAGTTTCGGGTTGAGGAGTATTTTGGGCTTTGGGTACATTATGGGATTTTAAAGAGGATCTCAAATGTGGGGCAGGCTCATTAAGTTGGGGCCCAATAGGTATATCAGGCAATTCAACATATTCAGGTTGAGATATGGGGTGGAGTATGTACATGTGTACACATCCATTAGTTTCAGCCCATTTGGACATTTCCAAGGCTCCATGGTCATTTTCAAGCAATTTTTTTACACCATTAATGTCATACCAAATTCCAACCCACTCAATATACCCCAACTCCTTGAGAATGCCTATCACTTCAAAATAGGACCACTTATCAGGATCAAGCTGCCAACTAGTCAATTTCCCTACATAGTTGGTCATCCCTTCATCCACAAAATGTCATTGAACATTAAGTGTTTCCATTTTGCTGTTACAAAGAATAAACAATAATCAGGACAACAAAACAGGACCACAAAAAACAACACTAAACCCAAAACAAGACCACAATAAACAACACTAAACAACACTAAACCCAAAACAAGACCACAAAACTTTACCACAATAAACAAACAATAGTTAAAGGGAGCATTTCGCAGCATTTTCCAGTAACATTGACAAACAACAACACGAAATTTTTGAAAGAATAGTAAAAGGGAGCGATTTCGCAGCATTTCGAGAATTTCTTACCTTCAATAATGGAGTTTCTGGAAGATTGAAGATATTCTTGCTTCCCAATGAGCGATTCTTGCTTCTAATAACTCGATTATCCTTCGATTTGGGTTTTGGAACCTAAACCCTAGTTCTTCGCTTCGTTCTCTGGGTTTCTCAGTTTCTTCGCTTCGCTTCCTTTCCTTTTCTTTCTTTAATTTTTGTTCAGATCACTTCAGCTCAGAATCTGGTTTCAATTTTTGTTAAAATTTGTGTTTTGTGTTTTTGTGTTTTAATGTTTTAATTTTATTTATATTTTATAATTGTAAAAAAATTTTAAAAACAGAATTGATGATGTGTTATTTCGATTTGATTTAAATAATAGTTTTTTTTGCCACGTCAATTAATGATTCCGCGTCAGCTGGACGCCACGTCAGCAGTTAACTGCCAGTGTGGCGTCCGTTAGAAATAACTAACGACAGGGGCCAAAATGACACACAAAAAAAACATGAGGGTCTAAAATGAGAAAAAAAATGATAAAGGGCCAAAGTGACCACAACCCCAAAGATAAAGGGCCAAAACAGCAATTTAGCCCTAAATTTATTAAGAGCAGATTCTTAATGTAGTCTCTAAGTTTACCCCCATTTCTCCTATTTAATCCCCAAAGAATATAAAAATAATCAATAATTCCTAAAGTTTGTCACATTCGTTAAATTACTTTTTAAAGTTTTAGTTTTTACAAAGACAAATGAAACCAAATATCTTAAAATTTTAGAGAATAATTTGACAAAATTCACTAATTTTAGGGACTACTTACTAATTTAATATATTTTAAAGTTCAAGTAGGAGATAGTATGTGTGTGTGTGTGTATATATTGACCAAAAGAAGCTTGTAACATTTCATTCATAATTAAAGAAGTAATACGATAAAAAATGCGGGAGCTATCATAAGACCTTGATGCTCCAGCTAAAGTATGAGCCACAATGTTTGCTTGCCTCCTGATAAAACTAACCAAGTAGTTTCCTAAAGTAGAAAGAAGAGATTGACAAATTTTCAAAATAGAGCCATATTCAGTTACAATATTACACGCTCCTCGGATGCCATCTACTACCGCTTTGCAATCAAGCTCGATGGTAAGTGGTAACACTCTGGATGTCTAATTCTCGTTACCAAGTGACTGCTTCCAATAAACCAAATGCTTCCGCCTCTTGTGGTTGAGGATTTCCAACGAACCAGACTGTTTTGGCCTTCACAAAGTGACTTGCCTCATTACAAATACACAGGCCAATACCGAATCTCCCATCATCAAATAGCGTTGCATCAATGTTGCATTTGACCGCGCCAGTATCAGGACGAGACTAAGAGGAAGCAGCAGTAACACGCTGCGTTTGAGGCACAGCTGATCGCAAGTACTTAGCTCGCCTAGCTTCCTGCCAAGAATACAACAAATCCAGGGCACATTGAATAGAAATCCTCACCGGGTTACTTATATATAGAGAACGTATCAGGTGAGAACTAGTTCTCACCGTGAAAAATGAGAACTCTTAATTATAACCGTCACATTAAAATTAACATTTCAGATTACGTGATTAATTACAAGATTTTGTGTGATATTCAATTAATAAGAAAACAATCACACGGGAAATTAATATATATTTTTTCTTCTTTACACCACATTAATTATACCAATTATGTCAATTTTACAAACTAAAAATTACAAACCCACTTAACATCTCGATTATTTCAATTTTCAACTTTCATTAAAAAAAATCATTTTTTGTTCAATTTTCAACTTTCGTTCAAAAAAATCCCAAGTAGGTAGCTCAGTTGGCGAGTTAAGGGATACCGAAGGAGTGCACCAAATGAGTGCAAGAAGGAGGTCCCGGGTTCAACTCCCAGAAACTAACATTCCCCCACTCCCACTAACATTGCTTATAAAAAAAAAACTTTCGTTCAAAAAATCATCTTTTTTAAAAGTAAAACTTTCATTAAAATAAATTCGACGCCCTAAAAAATCCACGTTTTGGATTTCTGTTTTGTCTATCTTCGATTCACAACTAGAAATAAGAAGGACCTGTTTTTATTTGTTTTAACGGGTGACTTTTTTTAATGAATACATATTTAATTTTTCAGCAAAAAAACATGGTTTTAATTTTGTATATCCATTTATTGTGAGGAGAGAGAAAAGAGACAATAATTGGGTACAGTTATACCCAATTACTGTGAGGAAATAAAAACCATAAATTAGAAAAGTTAGATTACAGTTATACCCAATCAGTTAGATTACAGTTATACCCAATCATATATATAAATATATATATATATATATATATATATATATATATATATATATATATATATATATAGTTCAATATGTTTTGGTCCTTGCAATATTTTTGGTATAAGTCCTTCTGTTAAGTCTCTATTAGTGTTTTGTTGAGTTGTCTAACAAAATTGTCATTTAGCTTTGCGAAATAATTATTTTTAATTTTTTTATTTTAAAAAATGGTGACATGGATAAAAATATGAATCGCCAAATTAATTAGGGTTTGTTCATATGTTCTTCATCACATCTCTGGAAAACACAACCATGTGAGAGGTGGTAAACGTGAGAGAGGTTCCCCATCGCCACGGTTCTCTCTCTGCGAATAGTGTGTGTCTCGCCACTACTCTCTCTTTCTCTTGCCACCGCTTAGATCCGTGCACTTAGCCATTCTGATTTTGAGAATTCAACTGCGTTGGCTGAATCCCTCTTTTTCTTGCGTTCACTGAACCAACCTAAAATCAGCCCAAAATATCCTAACTTTTCTTCTCCTCAGTTCCTGAATCGTGCAAAATCTAAGGGTCACAACCGATACAATGGTCTGCGAGAAGTGTGAGTTTATCTTTCTTTCTCTTCAATTTCTGTATTCACTAACGATAACAACGGCCTATTCCTTTCTCACACACCTTCGATTTCGCTTCTTAACTTTCGTTCTCTTGTTGATGCTATTATCAAATTGTTTGGTTGCCAATCATGTTCCTAAAGGTGAACACTCCCATACGGGCCATACCCATTGAGTTTTCATGGATATGATACCCAACATCCAATCACTCAATGACACCTCATTTTTTTATTTAAATATTTTAAAATAAAATTAAATACTGAACTAATTTTACATAGAAGATATCATACCCACCAAACTCTCAATGGGTATGGTAGAATTTTCCATTCCTCCTAAATAGAGAATGAGTGAGGCTTTTCCCTTTAACTACTCTTTAAATATTTTTTTTTCGTTCTTTCTTTGTTGCATTATTTACTTCTCCATTTTTAAATTGGAAATGAAACTGGAATTTCTTTTTGTTATCGTGTTTTCGGAAAAGCATGGATGGTGGTGATGGGAGTAAAGCAATCGAAGGGAAAAGTATGAGTGGTGGTGATGGAAGTAAAGCAGGATTTGGGAGTGTTGATTTTGAAGAAGATTGAAGCATGGATGGTGGTGATGGGAGTAAGGGATTCGTATAAAATTAGTAAAATATACATAATCATAGAAAATAATCTTGTCAGTTTCTAAAACCAGAATAAAGTTGCTCGCATTTAAATTCTTGGCTTTTTTATCATTATTTAAATTCTTGGCTTAATTGCACTTTTGATCGGTCTCTAATAATTCATTCATGATTTTTGTCCTTAAGTATTTTTCCACGATATTAATCCCTATTATTCCAATTTGTAAAATTTTTGCTCCTACTAAAATTGGTCAAACCTAATATTGACGTGATACCCACCAAAAGTGGCATTCCACGTTTGACTGTCGCATAGATTTTTAATATAATCATGTCTCAGGGCCATGGGATATCATGGGGATTTTAATACTTATGGAACAAGTTTATGTTAATTTTTTTTAATTACAAAATTTATGTGGCAATGTGGCATGCCACATTAATTAAATGTGTACCACATCATTTATGGTGTGAGTAGAGATTCTAGTTTATCTTTGCCTCTTTGGTGGAATAATGCTTTGACTTGTATTAACAATTTCTAAATTCTTCTTGTATTTGTGATTTTGAGCATCCCTAATGCTCTAATCAATGAATCATTGTTTATCGAGAAAAAAAAGTGTACCACGTTAGTCTCAGGTTTGACCAATTTTGCCGGGGGCAAACATTTTTACAAATTGAAATTATAGGGGGGTCAAAATCGTGGAATAAAATTTAGAGGAATAAAATTTAGAGGAGCAAAATCGTGGACGAAATATTATAGAGGACCAAAAGTGTAATTAAACTTAAATTCTTATAACAAATAAAAACACAAGATCAAGTTTGATTTAATTTTATAAAATATATCAATATTGATAGATGGAAATATATGTTTTCCAACGGAAGATCAATGAAAATATTTTAACTTGCCACAAAATTTTAACTTTTTATTGACATAGTGCGGTACTTATCCCGTACTTATTTTGCAATAAGCTATTCGATATACTAAAAAAAATTAAAACATGAAAAATGAGAATAAATACTAATAAATAATAACAAAAGTATTCTTAACCCACAATTAGACAACAAAATAAGTATGAGAAATGTTAGCCAACAAGCAGTGGCTTATTTGGTTAAAAGGAAAAAATATGACGAAAGAGCTATAAACTCCTAATTCAATTAAAAGATGCATTCTCTTTTTATTTGCATTTTTGTTCTTTGTTGTTGTGATTTTGATTTCTATTTGTTGAATTTGTATGTCTCTGTGTGTTTATAATATTTTTTTCACTACAAAAAACGGAACAGATTGCGGGGGTTGTTAAGTCGCTTAGCGGGGGTTTTAAACCCCCGCAACGTAATCTGCGGGAGTTTTAAAAAACGCCGGAGTTTCAAGTGCCGCAATCGTTTTGCGGGGGTTTTTAGAAAACGCTGGTATCATGTCTTTTAGCGGGGGTTTTACTGCGGGGGTTTTTAACCCCCACGATTAGTGGAGGTTTTTTTGAGGGGGTTATAAACCTCCTTAAATCGAGTGATATATGTAAGAGTTCTATTTTTTGTGGAAATTTTTTATTGCCATAGTTGATAGGACTTTTTTGTGGGGGTTACAACCTCCTATATATTATTGATGAGTTTTTTTTTCCTTGTTATCATTTATAATTGAGGAGTTTTTTTCCTCATAACATTATCACACTTAAATTACTAGCACCCATATATTATTTATATCTGACCAAACATTCCATAAATTATATTACATAAAAAAACATTCAATAAATTTAATCGAAGGTCTCAAAATTTCATTAAAAATATAACTATGATAACAGAAAATGTATTTCAAACATTTGTATATCAAATATTCAATGTAATACAACTCAATTTAAAATAGCTTAAAAGAAATTTTATACTAAAAGATGAAGCAGCTGAAACTATTTCATCTCATGTAAGCTTCGGTTACTTGGGGCATGGAATCTTTTAGAGCATCCTCTAGTTTTTCTTTCTCTTTGGCAGCACAAATAGCTCTTAGCTGGCTCGTAGTCTTTGTGCATGCTATCGCCGATATGTAAAGCTTCTTCAGGTGCAATATTTCCAGCCCTTGCAAGTGCAATCTCGTAAATTTTTGGGTCTGGCTTCTCAATGCCTTCAAGACCAGAAAACACACCAAAATCCCACTCAGATCCCTGCATCATCAAACATTATAGCAATCAGACATTCTTCTCTCTTTGACACAAGTTCAGATGCATGAATTGTTATGACAACATCACAGATGTACAAAAGAAAGAAGAGGCTTGGTTCTCAAAGCCTGGTCACCACCACTACAAAAAGCCTTAGTTCCCTACAACATCAAAATTCCATGATCAGCATAACCATCTTCGGTTCTCAAAAGTAAATCCCGCAGAATAACGAACAAATGCACCAAAGGGGAAAATGTACGAATACCACAGGAGAAGAAATAACCTGGTTATCAGATCCCACATTTGTAGATGTTTCTGTTGAACTTCCTCCCAATATACCACCAACCAGTCGGCCAGGCAACCCAAGAACACCACGGACAACACCTTTTCCTGGACCTTGTTGAGCAAGGCCTATCCTTTGCTTGTCCTCATTAGAGAATCCCAGCATGCGAACCATTAGGTCCAAAACCTGTCCCAACATAAAAAAAAACTTAATGAACAAGATCAATTTGAACAATATAACATACAGACCAGATAAAAGAACACAACTTAATATTGGCAGTACAAGTTAGGGGAAGGAACCATAACAGACTACCAGAGTATACATATGAAGGTGGAGATCATAATTTTATAACCTTCACTAGTTCACAAGTTCTTAATAATATCAACAATGCGCCTCGAAAAAACTCTACCTAGCATAGTTATCCAATTTCCTAATGAATTTAATCTAACCATGTACTAACTTTCTTGCACAAAACTTAGCAATCATAATTTAACTCAGCAGATAGCACACAAAAGGATATTATTATTACAGACAAAATAAAGGAAATGGCTTCACTCCTGAAAAATGCATCTAAAGCAACCACAATTAGAAGACTTCCACACCTCTTTGCTGTGGTTTCTCTGGAAATAAGTTATAAGTAGTTTTATCACAATGCGCCTGTCAAAATACAATTAAGATCAGTATAACAATTTATTCTCACAAATGGAAGCAACATAATGACCAAAAAATCCAAGTATAAATTAAACTCGAACCCATACTAGTAAACGCTAATTATAAACATTTTAGAAATGAATGATAGAAGCAGAAAAGCTGTGTAAATAGTCAATAAGAGGATTTCGACTATGTTCTAATCCAATCAGCTAGAAATATAGGGGGTTCTAAAACCATATTGATAAGCTAATATTGAGTGGAAATTAACTTTGAAGAAAAACATTCCAACCTGTCGACAAGAAAATCAGAATCCACTGACATTCTATTTAGTCGTGTCATACTCTGTTCAAGAGCTCGCCTCAATCTGGCATTTTCTTCCTCAAGCTTGCCTACTCTACTTCTCCATTCTGATTGTACCTTCTCAGATTGAGAAAGCTTTGCTAAAATTTCTTCTTTGCCACCCCTCAATACATCTGCTCTTGAATCTGCATCCTGGCAATAACAACCATTTAATCTACATGTTACTCAATTGAAAACACCAAAAGTTAGCTTCTTATCCTTTTGAGTCAGAAAAACAAAATACTTTTTCAATATAGTTGAGAAAAAATTTCAGGAATGACGGGGGATAATACAAGATGCATTATGCTTTAAGTAGTAGAATAAAGTAAGCTAACAGAGTACAATACAATATGCCACACTAATACAAGATGCATGATAAGAAAAATCAAAAACTTGTGTTACCAACATTGTTTACGTTCAACCTTACATAGTATTGTTATCAATGCTGTATTCATTTTTTGCAGAAGATGGGAGACTGCTAAACACAAAGGTTTTAAGCCTTTTAAATATAGAACTGAATTGTAGGAATTTTTTACAAACAAGCTGATCAGGTAATAACTACTTGTCATGCTAGCCGGATGTGTTTTCGTAATCTGTAGAATACCTTCATGGGGACACCATATAATTAAACAACCAAATCAAAATTTCTTCAATTCCATAATCAAACAACCAACACATTCTAACAAATAACTATATCCAAGCATTTTCAGAAATATAAATTATAGAATTACACAGAAGCAAAAACTTCAAGAAAGGGTTTCGTGAGAAAAGGTTTCAGAGCATATTAGGGATTCAATGTGTGAGAACCTTACCTCAAAATAGCTTCAGATCCAGAGACGCAAAAAGCAAAGAGAAATCGTAGGAGAAGACCAGCTTGGCGTGTCCGGCTATAGCAATTTTGATCAACATACGTACGCGTTTTTCGACATGGTATTACACAAAAAAGACGTGGTATTACACAAAATACAACTAGTCTCACGCACCGGTCTTTGCAGGAGTAGCATTTTTTGCTTCCTTAGCAGAAACTAACATTTTTGCAGAGTCATCGGGCCTCTTCTTTCCATGTTCCGGCCTCTACAAGACAAAACAACAAATAAAAAACTTGGAATATCTCTGATAACAGAATCATAATCAAAGAAAAGAAATATTGCAATATCAATATGTCATTAACTTCTTAGGAGTAGGAGTCTCTTCCTCATTATCTTCATCGCTATCATCATCCTCATCCTCATCACTATCACCATCACCCATCTACAATGATCATATCAAAGCAATCAAATAAAAAACGAGTAGCAAAATACCATGCACACCCCTATGTATATATATCATATTTAGGAACATAATTTCTTGCAAAATAGCAAAAAAATAAAAGGGAAAGTGCAGCTAAACCTAAAATTCATCAATACCTCTTCTTTAGAGCTGCCAAATACATCATCAGAGTCATCTTCAAAATCGTCCTCTTCATCCTTCTTTGGTTCAACAACCTTGACTTGTTTAGCAGGTGCACATTCGTGGCACCAGCTTTTTTGGCTTCAGAAGCCTTTGCCTCAATAGCTTTTGTTTCAGGTTTACCTAAAACAACTTAATTGATTTTAGTTACATATGTAAAATTCCAGCTGGTACTGCTCAAGAGTGTGAAAAAATCAAGGTTAAAAATAAAGCAAAAATTTCAGTTCACACAAATTGGGGATTTCAATTCACACAGATTGGGATTTGGGGATTAATCAAAAATTTCAATCAAACAAACAGAAATTGGGGATTTCACAGAAATTAGGGTTTACCTTCAGTAGTTCAGCCCGCTTCTGCTTCACCAGTTCACCTTCAGTTCGTGGCTTTTGCAGTTCTGCTTCACCTTCAGTTCGTGGCTTCTGCTTCATTTTCACAGAAATCGTGCGCAGAAATTTTGGCTTCTTCCTCACCTTCACAGCGCACGGGAAGAAGAGAGAAGAGAGAAGAGGACCGACGATTGAAGAGAGAGAAGAGAGAGTCGGTCGTGGTGCGGTGGTGGTGGTTGTGGCGTGCGTGGGTGGTTTGTAGTCGTCGCGCAGCCGCGGAGGAAGAAGAGAGAAGAGAGAGTCGGTCACCGAAGAGAGAAGAGAGAAGAGAAAGCGTTGAGAGAAACGAAGTGAGGAGATGGAGGCGAGAGAGGCGGACTATGGAGTGAGGAGGTGGAGGCGAGAGGGGCGGACTGTGGAGTGGATGGAGGCGAGAGAGGCGGACTCGGAGTGAGGCTGAGAAGAGAGAAATGATTTTTTACAAAATGATTTTTTGGAAATGGGTTTCACTGAAGCGGGTTTCACTGAAGCGGTAGTGTGAAAGTGAAGAGGGAAAGGTTATTTTTTTGTTTTTTTAACAATTAGCGGGGGTTTTTATTGACAATCAGTGGGGGTTTTAAAACTCCGTAAATTGAAACGAAATTTTTAACTAGATGGACGAGAAGTTCTTTTTTAATGTTAAACTGAGGGGTTTTTAAAACCTTCGCAAAAAACCCCCCGCTATTTGATCTGTTTTTTGTAGTGTTTGGGCATTTTAGACATTTTGCCACTAAAAGATAAAAAACCTCTACTTTTTACAATTTTTTACTTTTTCTCTTACACACCTTCCAATCATCTCTCTCCTCTTTTTTTTATCCTCTTCTCTCTCTCTCTCTCTCTCTCTCTCATAACATCCACTCTTTCCTCTCTCATTTCTTTTTTTGGTATAAATATGCAATGGTAGAATCAATTCTTTTTTTTGGCGAGATGGTAGAATCAATTCTATCTCACCATAGAAGCTACAATTCTAGTAGAATCCATTCTAGACCAATAAAATTGATTTTAGGTGTAAGAGCCAAACATTAATTTAGCCAACCAAAGTCACTTTTAACCCTCCAAAATCGATTCTACTCACTTTAGAATTGGAACCAAACATACACATAAAGGGCAGCATGATGCTCTCAAAAAAAATATATAAGGGCATGATTGAATGTATTTTGATTTTTAGTTTTTGAAAATTATTTTATAAATCATTTCATACAAACAGCTTTTAAGAGGAAAAAAATGAGAATTCCAATTTTCAAAAACTGTTTTAGAGATGAGAAAATTGTAAGACTTATTCGATAAAATTATTTTCAACATATATTTCGAAAACTTAAAAATTAAAAAATTGTTTCATACTTTAATTTTAAAAAGAGTATAATTACAAATGTATACTTAAAAATATGACCTGTTGTATCAGAGTTGAAAAAAAACAATATAATTTTCTAAAAGCAATCTCAAAACAATAGACACCCTTCTTAATTTTAATTTTGTTAATTCATTTTAAAAAATTATTTCAATATTAGGTATGTGGCTTTAAAGTGTATACTAATAGTCTTTTATAGCAATTATTAATGATATAATCTCAAAAAAAAAAAATTATTAATGATATGATTTTGAGAGGATAGTCTAGTAATTAAATATAAATAAGTGTTGTGTGGACACCAGCGACGCACATTCGAATCTATAATGGTATACTTTCACCCTATTCATCCCCCACTCCTACAATTATTTTTTAGGAGAAATAATCTCATATCATTTCATTATGAATCAAAGATATAATACAAGTTGGAACTGGTGTAGAAACCTTTGGGGATGGTTAACAATAAAGAGGCTATTGCAAGAGCAGGTGTCACTCTATTAGCTTGTCTCCGTACAAAGACTCTTAAAGTTAGCACCACAAGATTAAATTAATCTAGCTCAATTAGTAAAACTCCTAATTCAGACTCATTATCAAACCTAATTCAGCATCAACCACATCTTTTCAATCTGTTTAGAAAATTACTTTACTATAGCCAAGATCATCAGCCAAAATCGTTGAGTCTATGAGTGCCATGAGTTGTAGGAGAGTAGGGTAGTTCTTGCCATGATAAAATTGCTAGTTGAGTCACGAAAAAAATGTGCAAACCCAACATTGGAGTTTTGTGTGAATTCAGCAAAATCACTATCGCACTTTGATAAATCCCATGTGCAATGTATCCAAGGTCATAGGACGAGCCACTTTATTGCTAACTTCAACAGACAATAAAGATATGGATAAACAATATGCCTTCCATTTTCAACCAACTTCTCTGAAAGATGACCAATTCCTTTCAAAGATGCAATTTCAATATTCCTACGCATATCAATAATGTAACTCCCAAGTTCATTATCAAGCATCACCAAATGAGCTGAAGAGAATTCATCTGGACAAAACTTTGCAAGTTCAACAAGTTTTTCCTTATCAAAACGAGAGAACAAGTTAATTGGACTAAGACAAGTCATACAAATTAGCAACTGAGAATTTGTTTCAAAAAAACGATTTATCTCTTGAAGCTGCATGTCCAACACAGTATAAAATATTCTAACACGATAGTGATGCTCTATTGTGACAACTCGAGATTTGCTTCCACGTCATGATTTCCCCTCATAAAATATATCTTCCATGTTAGGAAATTTGAGATTTGCTTCCACGTCATGACAACTTGAGATTTGCTTCCATGTTAGCAAAATGCGGCATCTTTTTCAATGCTCCCAAGTAGGTAGCTCAGTTGGCGAGCTAAGGGATACTGAAGGAGAGTGCACTGAATGAGTGCAAGAAGGAGGTTCCGGGTTCAACTCCCGGAAACTAACATTCCCCCACTCCCACTAACATTGCTTATAAAAAAAAATGCTATACCACTACAAAAAAATGGTCATTAGCGAGGGAAATTTCCCTCGCAAAATGACCTAAATCCGTCGCTAATGGTCATTTGCGAGGGAATTAGTGACAGACTGGTTCCCTCGCTAATTCCCTCATCGCTAATGGGATTATCGAGGGAATTTGAATCCCTCGCTAATGACTGCCTCAAAATTTGTGCACTTTTTTCAAATACTGACTGGCACGTGTCTAGTGCTGAATAGCTTGTCTTTTTTATATATTTATTATTAATGTTGTCAAAAAACTATTATATTATTAATGTTTTTTTTATATATTTATTATTTGTGGTTGTGGTGGTTGTGGTGGTGGTGGTGGTGGTGGTGGTGGTGGAGAGGAAGAAGGTGAAGAGGAGAAGGGGGTGGTGGTGGTGGTGGTGTGGTGAAAAAAGGTGGAGAGAAGAAGAGGGAAAGGGGAAATCGTAAGAGAGAGAGGGGGGGAGGAGAGGAAGAGGAGCTCCGGTGGTGGTGGTGGTGGTGGTGATGGGGGTTGTGTGGTGGTGGTGGTGGAAGGTGGAGTGAAGAAGAGAGAAAGAGGAAAGAAATTTGTAGGTGGAGAGAGGAGAGGAAGGGGAGAGGAGTTTATGGTGGTGGTGGTGAAGGGTATTAGGGTTGTGAGAGAAGGAGAAGAGTAAAGGAGAAAGAGAGAGTGAGAGAGAGGGGGTGGGGATGAGAGGAGGTGATGGTGGTGGTGTGGTGGTGGAAGTTATGGGAAGGTGGGAGAGAAGAAGAGAGAAGAGTGAAGAGTGTGAGGAAAGTAGGAGAGAAGAGTGTGTGTGAGAGGATAAATAAGCTGAAAAGTCAAAAAATTAGCGAGGGACTGAAAATTCCGTCGCTAATCACCTGCACGGAGCCCTATGATCTGAAAACTGTCAGAAATTAGTGAGGGACTGAAAATTCCATCGCTAATCACCTGCACGGAGCCCTATGATCTGAAAACTGTCAGAAATTAGCGAGGGACTGAAAATTCCGTCGCTAATTAGCGAGGGACACCAAATTCCGTCGCTAATGACTGAATTAGCGAGGGACTAAAAATTCCCTCGCTAATTCCCTCGTTAATCAGCTTTTTTTTTGTAGTATACATTAACCAATTGCCAAATTCATTAAACCAAGAGGGATTAAATCTTCTCATAGAATTTCCAATTTGTCTTTGAGGAAGTTTGTGTTGGGTAGGTTGACACGGTCCTTTTTGTAAATATGCTCTTCGTATCTTCTCGCAATCATTGGGATGATATGTCGCCATTTTAACACGCTTTCCCAGATTCGATGGCAACTCTTCTACATTAATTTCAACACGTTGTCGTTGGGAACTTGATTCACCCAATTGTTGTTCGGTGGTGGTAATCTCTTACTCAAATATTTATCCATTATCTCCTAAAATCTAAATAACAAAAAACCTCTACTTTTTACAATTTTTTACTTTTGCTCCTCTCTTTTTTTTTAATTCTCTTCTCTCTCTCTCTCTCTCTCTCACACACACACACACACTCTCTCTCTCTCTCTCTCCCTCTCTCTCTCATAACATCCCCTCTTTCCTCGCTCATTTCTTTCTCTTTTTTTCTTCTTTCATCTCTATTTATTCTCATATACTTCTATGTTATTCCACTTCAAACATATCTATCTAATACTAATCTAATCTAATCTCTAATACTAATCTATCTAATAATATAGTATAATCAACTCATATGCTAGCAAAATGTCAAAAATAGTGGTTCATAGCAATAATGGTCAAAAATTGCAAAAACTGCACAAAAGCTGAGAAAAAAACTGACAATAGCTGCGAAAAAAAGCAGCAAAAGCTGTCTGCTGCTTGCCGCGTTGATGCGCGTAGTTAAATTTTTCTTTTCAAAAAAAGAAATCTTCTTTTTTAATTTATTTTTTGTAAAAAATCAGTAATTACATAAAATTACTATTAAATTATGTAGAATTTACTATTTACTAAAACTACTAAAACCAATTTATTTAACCATTATTGATAAAAAAAATCATTTAATCACTTCCAATTGTCAAAAAAAGTGATGCTGCTACCAAAAATTCATTTAACCATTATTCATTACTGCAATCTTTCGTTGAACAAGTACAATGCTGAAAATCAGGTTCAAAAAGCTCGTTACTCTTCCTTTTCTTTTTACTTGTGTTTATTACTTAATAATTTATTGTTACACTTTTATTATTTAGGGCGCAAATTTTGGGTTTTATGAACTTGTCAGTCAAGGCAACCTCCCTTGTTTCTTGCCTTCTATATTACATTACCTTTATGGCTAAAGATGCATCCAACAACAACAACACCGATGCTTCAACTTTCCAGGCCAAAGTGTCTGACAAGGTGGTTCCCAAGGGTCTGGAAACTGAGATCATTTTGTGTTTGAGGAAGCCTAACTAACACACCATGGTAATGAATACTGAATACTCTCCTGCTTACATGTTTGATTAATATTATGTAGAGAAACATTAAGATTAGGAATGTAAAATATAGTTAGAATTTTTCATTTAGTTTATATCAGGGTTAACAAGAAAGCAGCTGCAGACGTGGTGGATGTGTCTGCGTCTGTGTGAAGTTGTGAACTTAGGTACTCTTTTTTAAGATTGAGAAAATTTTAATACCTTCTTTCTCATCATTATTAATGTCCAAATAGTTTTTATCATAAAGGATTATATCATATGGTTATGAAGAGAAATATGTCAGTAAAGGTGCTTTTTTTTTTTTTGAGATTCAGTAAAGGTGCTTTTATTAGATGTGTTACTTGCTCAAATTTTAAGTAAATTAATGCTCACTACACAGATGTTCTCATGCGATGCCCACATAACAGACAACTTGTTTATGTTAAAATGGTGTATAGCTCATTTCGTTCAAAAATGCCAAGATGGTTAAATAAATTAAGATTCTAACTTGAATAAGATGAGAAACCATGGGGAATGTTGAGACTTCATTTTATGTGAGCGCACTTATATCTATCAATTGTGTTATTAAACTAAATGTTCCATTGTGATACTTAATTTCATAGTTTTCCATATCATTTGGGTGGCACATAGTTTATGAAGTTACGTATTTCTGTAATTGATAACTCTCCATTAGAAGAGTTATCTACCCATTTCTACTCTTAAATCATTGTAAGTTTGCATGCTTTAGACTAGGAGTTATGTGAATATTTGTGTTAAATCAAGGAAAAAGGAGTCAAGAACTGAAATGGAATTAATTTGGCACAATTGGTGCCATTGTGAAATTTCTAATGTTTCTGTTAAGTGCTATAGCATCAGGTGCTATAACACTCTGCGCGCAGTAGAGCTGGGGTCCACTTGGAGACAAAAGCAGAAAACAGATCTGCAGCAAATCCGTAATCTGTCCAGTCAGCGCCTCCCTATTCACTACAAGAATTACTTGCATTACTGGCTAGACATTTCTGGCGGAATCAGTCAGCCAGTAAGTTTTCTGGTGGAATTATGCGATTTCTGGCGGATTTAGTCTGCCAGTAAGTTTCTGGCGGATTCCATAACATTTCTGTCGAATTTAAACAGCCAGTATATTTACTGGCGGATTGAGTAGAAATTTCTGGCGGAAATTAATTTAAAAACTAAAATAATTTTATAAATAAATATATCCACCAGTAATTGCATTTACTAGCGAAAATTTCAGCCAGAAAATACCCTCAAAAGCTGCGCATTGATTGTAAAAAGTGGCCAGTAATGCAGTTCCGCCAGTAACACGCAAGTTCCGCCAGTAATGCAGTTCCGCCAGTAACACGCAAGTTCCGCCAGTAATGCAGTTCCGCCAGTAACACGCAAGTTCCGCCAGTAATATATCCGTCAGTAATTGCATTTACTGGCGGAAATTTCAGCTAGAAAATACCCTCAAAAGCTGCGCATTGACCGTTAAAAATGGCCAGTAATGATATCCGCCAGTAACACGCAAGTTCCGCCAGTAATATAGACAAGATGGCAGTGAGATGTCGCGTCACAGACCAATTCCGCCAGTAATTGAAATTTCCGCCAGAAAACCGACTGCAGCTAGTCAAATCCGTGGCCTGCAACTGCCACAATTCCGCCAGTAATGCACTTTAATCCGCCAGTAATATTCGTGACAGCCGTTGCGTCTTCTCCTTCTTAATCCGCCAGAAACGGCCTTTAATCCGCCAGTAACTGCCACAATGCGTCTTCTCCTTCTTCCCTCCATTATAAAATCTGAAGCCTCTCATTTCATTTGTTATTCATTCCACCATTTCTCTCAAATGTGTCTAAAATTTTTTTCATTCATTCACACTATTTCTCTCCAAGTTCTAAACGAAAGTTTCCAGATTTGTTGAAGGTGTGTTTGTAAGAATATATTTCATATTAGGTTGTTTTCGTTAATATTTTGTTTTAAAAGCTGAGTTGTTAATATTTCTGATATATCATATTTGTTAGTTTGCTTAAGTTTGGTTGAAGATTTGCTCAAAAGAAACCGGAATTAGCATCAAGCCAGAATCTTCTCTTCATTACCGGTTAGTTATCAAGTTATTTCTTACTAAATATTTATAGTTGTAAGTTTTTTAAAATCTGTTAATTAAAAACGAATTACTGTGATATATTATAAAATAATATATTGTTGTATTTTTTAAAATGTGTTTATAATTAAAAAATTAGTTTTTAAAATCTGTTTATAATTATTGTTAAAAAATGAGTTTTTTTTACAATCTGTTTATTGTTGTATATTTTTAAAATCTGTTTATAATTTAAGTAAGATTTAAATAACATATTATAAAAATATATAATATACTGATATTTTATAATATATTTTGAAATTAATTATTATAATGGTATACTGTTTTTTTAGGATATTTTAAAATAAAATTATTATTTACGGATTAAAATAAATATAATATAGTATTTTTTTCCAAAAAATATAATATACTATTATTATAGTCTTTTATAGTATGACAAAAAAATATAAATGTGTTATAATTGTTATTATTAACTAATATACTGTTTTTTTTTAATATATTGATATTATAGTGTTATTTTTAATTAATAATTATTTATTAAAAATAAATAAAATAAAATTAGATAAATTCAAATAAAAATTGTTTAATATGTAAAATGATATAAAATGTTATTATCTTTTTTTGACAAGATAAAATGTTATTATCAAAAAATAGGAATTAAATCAAAATAATGTGTTGTTAAAATAATATTAATTATATTTGTATCATAGATATTATTTAGTATAGTATAAATTGTGTTGTTTTGTGTTGTACTTATGAAAATAAAATCTGTGTTATATTTACTATTAATAATTATGTTATTTGTAATTATTTTGTTTATTTTAATAGTTAGAATCACTATAGATTAATAAATAATAGTTAGTAGTTATTATAATTTGGATACGAATGTGTATTGTTCTAATACACATATTACTATGTTGTAGTATATATTAAGAACATTGATGCAAAAAAAATGGATCGTAGTTGGATGTATGATCGAATGTATCCCGGTAGAGCTGGGTTGAAGAGACGTTTTGTCGAAGGAGTCGAAGAGTTTGTTCTTTTTGCTAAGCGTCAAAAAGAATTTGAGCAACAAGGTGGAATTAGATGTCCTTGCTTCAAATGTGTATTTCGATCTATAAAAAATGAAGGTGAGGTTCGACTTGATTTGTACAATAATGGATTTAAGCCAAATTATTGGATATGGACCCGTCATGGCGAGGTAGCAGCTGGAGTTCCTGTTCCTGCGGTTGACAATGTTCCTTTTCAAGTAGAAGGTCACACTTCAAGTCCAGTCGTTGCCACATCTAGTAGTAATCCAAACACTACAGGGTATGAGTTGCTTGATGTTGTTCAGGGAATGATATCTGATGCTGTCGGTGTAAATTTGGATTTTGAAAAACCACAATATGATGCTGACGAAGTTCCAAACGAGGAAGCTCAGAGGTTTTATATGTTTTTGAACGAGACAAATAAACCATTATTTGAAGGATCTAAAGACTCTAAATTATCAATGTGTGTTCGGTTGTTGGGTCTTAAGTCTCAATTTAATGTTGCGGAATTGTGCATGGAATATATGACTAAAATGATGTTAGATGCAACCCCAATCAGAGGACTTTTGCCGCAGAGTTATTATGATGCTAAAAGATTGGTATCGAAACTTGGTTTGAAATCCATAAGAATTGATTGTTGTGTTTCTGGTTGCATGATCTATTATAATAATGAGTTTGGCATAAATGATGGAGAGTTGCTGCAATGCAAGGTTTGTCAAGAGCCACGGTATCGTGTCAGCAGATAAGGGACGAGCAAAGGCAAACAAGTGCCAAGGAAAGCAATGTTCTATCTGTCAATTATACCAAGGCTGAAGAGGATGTTTACTTCAATGGAAACTGCGGGTAAAATGACGTGGCACTATGAAAATAGAAATAATTCTGGTGAGTTACGTCATCCATCTGATGGTGAAGCTTGGAAGCATTTTGATCGTGTGCATCCAGATTTTGCCAGTGATCCACGCAATGTTCGACTTGGTTTGTGCTCTGATGGTTTCACACCCTATATTCAAGCATCGGCATCACCGTATTCTTGTTGGCCAGTTATTGTTACCCCATACAACCTTCCTCCAGAAATGTGTATGTCTAAACCATACATGTTTTTAAATTCTATTATTCCAGGGCCAAGTAGTCCAACGGCTGGTATTGACATATATTTGCAACCTTTGATTGATGACCTCAAAAGGTTGTGGAATGGCGTTTTAACTTATGATGCAGCACGTAGAAAAAATTTCAACATGAGGGCAGCTTTGATGTGGACCATTAATGACTTTCCTGCTTATGGAATGTTGTCTGGATGGGGGACACATGGTAAGCTGGCGTGTCCGATTTGCATGGTTGACACAAAGACTTTTACTCTTAAATATGGAGGAAAAACCATATGGTTTGACTCGCACCGTAGGTTTTTACCTAGTGATCATCCCTTTAGAAAGTCAAAATATGGATTCATCAAGGGGAAAGTTGAAACAGCTGAACCTCCTCGTAGGTTGACATCAGAAGAAGTTTGGAATAGTGTCATGGATATCCCTCATGTGGAAGTTGTTGCGGGTGTTGTTTCTCGTCCAGATGGTTATGGAGTATGGCATAATTGGACGAAAAAAAGTATTTTTTGGGAACTTCCATATTGGAAAGATAATCTATTGAGACACAATTTGGATGTAATGCATATTGAAAAGAATTTCTTTGATAACATATTTCTTTGATGCCAGATGGTTATTCTTCTAATTTAGCAAGATGTTCTGATGTGGATAGTGGGAAGTTACATGGTATGAAGAGCCATGATTGTCATGTATTCATGGAGTGCTTACTTCCAATTGCCTTTAGTTCGTTGCCAACACATGTTTTGAATCCGCTCATTGAAATAAGTCAATACTTTAAGAATTTGTGTTCTGCAACGCTAAAAGCGAATGATCTTACAAAAATGGAACAAGACATCCCACTTATCTTATGCAAGTTGGAGAGAATATTTCCGCCAGGGTTCTTTGATTCTATGGAGCATCTTCCTGTTCATCTAGCACATGAAGCTAAACTTGGCGGTCTTGTCCAATACAGATGGATGTATCCG